>BQNB010021566.1:0-61509 GCA_026074375.1 Tanacetum coccineum
ATAGAATAATCATGTGCATAAAAATGAAAGTTATAAAAACATAAAGAGTTCAAGTGGACCTTATGAGGTATGATGATGATGATGTACAAGTACTAAACCCTTGTTTAGCCACAAAAACCAAGCTTGCACTTAAGAAACCCTAGCTTTCCTTAACTAAACCCTAGCTTTCTTTTACTTGAGAAATACTTGGAAATGGTGATTCAATGCTTGCAAATGCCTTAGTATATCTTAGAATAGGTGTATATAGAAGTGTATGGATTGTAGAAAATTTTGTATGGCTTTGTTGTTGAAGGTTGTTTGAGCCGTGAGCTCTATAGAAGAAAAAGGGAGTTTTTGGTTTAATTTTTCTAAGTGTAAAGTGTGTAAGTGTTATACTCTTATGTATAGATGTAAGTATGGTGCAAGGCATGGTCTAGGAGTCAAAGTAAGGTGCAAGTAATGGGTCTTAGTCTTAGGTATGGCCCTTAGCATGGTCTTTGGTCAAGGTATGGTAGGTATGGTGTGCCATAAAGAGGTATGGTGTAGTATTTGACCACATGGAAGAGTTTTGGATATATCTTTGTATCAAATGCCATAATTTCGGCACAAGAGAGCTATACATGGTATATTTGAGTAATTTTTATGTATTGGGTATAAATGTGGGTATTTGTTGAAGCGTAGAAAAGTTTTTGTGGTTCCGGGAGTGCCTAAACGCAATTTATCGCGAAACGTATACACTTTACGTATCCGATAAAAATAAAATGAACAAAGTTAATAATTATCCTCAAAATAATTATATAACCCTTGCTTGATGTAAACATTTAATTGTTTGATGCCCGTTTACATTGAACGCTAATTTTTGGCGTACGCGATTTAACCTATCGCTTATGATTTAAAGTGAACACGTACATTACAAAAAGTACATTGCGGATTTGTTGACGTCGTCAATGACTTGAAAACACAGGGTGTTATAGACTTCCCCCGTTAAACGAGCCTTGTCCTCAAGGCTAATGGTGCTATTTATTTTTTGTTATTGTACGTGTTTGCTTTTAAAATGTAATCGTTTAGTTAAATCGCGTTACGCCAAAAATTAGCGTTCAATGTAAACCGGGCATCAACATTAAAATGTTTGCATCAAAGAGGGTTATATAATTATTTTAAGGATAATTATTAACTTTGTTCATTTTATTTTTATCGGATACGTAAAGTGTATACGTTTCGCGATAAATTGCGTTTAGGCACTCCCGGAACCACGAAAACTTTTCTACGCTTCAACAAATACCCACTTTTATTCCCCAAATATCTAAAAGTTACTTAAAATATATCCATATAATATCTTTGTTTTGCCGAAATTCATACAACATGTATAAATATATACATGAAAATTTTGGTAAGTCTTACACCTTGGTCAATTACATACCATACCTCATCTTGTCAACCCCATCCCTACCATTCTTTGACTAATGACCATGACTAAGGCCATCCCTAGGACACCCTTATGTCTCCTTGACCAAGTATACCTATATATACATCAACTAACCTCATGCACACTTAAACTCTTAGAGAATTTTCCACAAACCTCTCTTTTTTACCTCCCATATAGGCAACGGCATTTCATTTGTACACCTCCAAACCCAAACCATACAAATTTTCTACAACCCTTACACTTCTTTATAATCAATAGCCTAAGATGTACTAAGGCATTTGCAAAGCATTGGTTAACCTTTCCAAGTTATTATCAGAAGAGGAAGCTAGGTTTAGTGAAGGAAAGAAGAGTTTATCAAAGTGCCAAGTTTGGTTTTTGTGGCTAAACAAGGGTTAGCACTTGTACATCATTCATCATCATTCTTCTTAAGGGTCCATTTAAATCTCTTATGTTGCCTTAATAATTTTCATTATTATGATATGATATTTCTAGTTAGTTAAATCCACCATTTTATGTTTTAATCATAAATTAAAGTTTTCACTTGAAATGACCACATGGATTACTTATATACATGTTTATGTTATTACTTAAATATGTTAAAAAGGGATGAGAAAATGTTGTATCCAATTGTTTTTGGTGTAAACATGATGATGGATTAATTATGGGTTTTCATAACTTCTATAATATGTTTCAAAATTAAAGATTACATTAGACATGTAATATTGATTATGGACTTTTAATCTGTAATATAACACTAAATAAAAGTCATATGGAAAGAAATATACTTGTACACAGTTGGTTATGTATAAAATGTTTATTGAGAAAAAACTAGTAAATTAAGTTTACTTAAGTAATGTTATGGTTTTAAATAGTTTAATGGATTGTTGACCATAAGTAATTGGACCATAAGGACTATTTGGTCACATGAGACATCATTTTATGTATGATTTATAAAGTATATGATATATGAGGACTTGTGGTAAAATACAAAAGTAGTAAAGTTATAAAAGAAAGGTTACAAAATGGAGTAGACAAGCTTAAGCAAAGTTGCTGTCCAATATCGAATTTTTTGACATGCTTATTTAATATTTTTTATAAGATTATACTTTCACTAAGATTCCGAAAAAGTAGAAACTTGTTAAACGGATAATAACGAAATAGTTACGTTTATAAAACAAGTTTTCGTTAGTAACGACATCGTATAAATAAATTTTTATAAAAACATTTTTTATAAAAATTTTCAAACAGCAAGGGTTAGTTATTTTTTTAACACTATTAATTACATATTTTTAGGATTTCAAAATGATAAGAATGTAAATTTTTCATTAATAAACGATACGAGTTATGATTTTCGCAAAGTTTACGTCATATTAATACTTTTATAAAATTTTTATAAAAGATTACAATTATGACAGAAAGTTATATTTTTTAAACTCATAAAAAAATTTTGAACTTTCAAATACGAGAACGTCCTCCGAAAGAATCGTTTTTAAAAAACGGAGCTTATAAACGAATAAATACGACATTTAGGGTTTTACGGATCGAGCGAATACGATTTATAAAGCTCAGTTTCTGATGTGAAACAGTAAAAGTTACTGTTCACTAGTAGTACGAAAATCAACAATGTCAATTTATGATAACTCGTCTGATACGAAAAGATGGGCATACGAAACGCGAGGAATCGGGTTTAAATCGCGAAGACAAGTTCACGGCCAGTTTTACTAAACGGTAATTATAAACGTTTTAACTTATTAAACACAATTTTTCTAAAACCATTAGTTGGTGATTGAGCTATATAGAATATTATGTGGTTATCAAAGTACTATATTACTAGGGAGTTTCATAATGAGGCCTCTTCGGATGGCGTTTCGACGAGTTGTTGGATTTACGATTTAAAGTGTCCTAACTCCTCGAACGTCATGTCATGACCTCTTTAATTATGATAGCCGAACGATAGTACGATGTAACAACTATAGTTAATTCAATGTTGTTAGACTAAGTACTCAGTACTTACACGAATTAATTTTTTTTAATTAGGTTGCACTTATTGATCAATTCGGTGGCGCGTTAATTGTGATACACTCGACATTACTCACTCAAGGTGAGTTCATAGCCCCACATTTTACATGCTTTTGTTTTACAAAGTTTTTGGGGTGAAAAACATGCAATGCTTTACAATTGGACACAAGTGGTTAAGTTTCATGTTATGATTACGTGTTGCCTAAGTAGCGATAACCCATATCTGAGCCCATTATCATGAACTGTTAATTGTGAGCGCGAATGTTATTAATAGATCTATTGGGTTTGACAACCCGTTGGGTGATAAGCTATCACAGTGAGAAAAACGATCGTTTATACATGTCTCGAAATAGGATGTTGCGGGTTTAGAACATCACCTACGGGCAACGGCCATTAATTTGGCACATCCATAATGTCAAGCATCAGTGTCAGGAGCTTAGAGCAACGTAATTACATTTATATGATATCTGCTTGTTGCATTATCATACACTTGGGGAGAAATCTTGAGGTCCTTACAATATATGATTTATCAACCTAGAATTCACCAACATATTGTTGACGTTTTAAAGCTATTGTTTTTCAGGGGGGAATCAAGAAAGCACAAGGTGCGTGGATACATTGGTGGTTTTGATTTGGATTTCTTGCATTTTAAAGAATTTGGCGCATTTCATTTTGTTATCTGTTATAGGCTGAAAATCTTTGTATTTGATTAGTGAACAAGTTATTACGGGTTTTGTAAAAATGACTTTGTTTAAATCCAATGTATGTTTTCAAACGACTTTTTGGTCATTCTATATATTCTTGTGTGTTGATTCAGAAGTAACACGCCCCCGGACCTTATTCCGCTCAGCGACCCATTTGGGGGTGATACAGTATTGGTATCAAGAGCCAGGGGTTATAGAAGAACCTGGTCAAATGTTTTTGCTCGGGAATTATAACCGTTTTCAAGAGTAGTTTTTATAAACAAAGGGTATTACACGGCATACATATGTGCATACATTCTGAATCCCTGTTGTTGCATTAGTTGGTTGGACTAGATGCATTCATAATTGATATACATGTTATAATTATAAATGTATATTACTATAAGAGTCTTATATTAAATACTAATATAAGCTATTTTGAATTTTCAGATTCAGTCATGTCAGATTCGGATGAATCGGGGGTTACACACACGGAGGTTTCCAGTCCATTTGAGGATCTATCAGACATCGGATCACCTAGAGCCGATGATCACGAGTTACTTGAGCTACCTTACATGCCAGAGGACCCATACTTGGAGGCCGCTCTTCAGGCACCACCCTCTCCAGATTATGTGCCTGGCCCGGAGGAGCCAGAGCATGCACCACCTTCGCCAGATTATGTTCCAGGTGCAGAGCATGCTGATGATGAGATCGTTGCTGAGGACCAGCCGTATGCTGAGGATGCCTCACCCATTGCACAGTCACCTGATTATGTTCCGGAGTCTGATCCTGAGGCAGACCCGGAGGAGGATGACGATGAGGACCCTGAGGAGGATCCTATCGACTATCCTGCTGACGGAGGAGATGACGGAGATGATGAGATGGACATTGAGGAGGATGAGGACGCTGATATGGACATCGATGCCGATGAGGAGGATGAGGATGACGAGATGGATGTTGAGATTGACGAGGAGGCGGAGGAGGAGCACTCAGCTCCTGCCTACCCTGTAGTTGTTGCTTTACCAGCTACTGCCCCGTCTGCAGAGGAGACTGAGCCGTTTGAGACTGATGAGTCTGCGGCCACACCACCACCTCACCCTGCATATCGTATGACAGCTAGGATTACTATTCCAGAGCCATTACCTATACCAGCATGGTCTGATTCTGAGGTTGCCAGACTGCTTGCTATATCTTCCCTACCAGCATCACCACAATCTCCATGGTCTTCATCACCACCCCATATTCCTTTCCCACTATCACCACCCTCACCTGTGTTGACAGCACCACCTCCTAGTCCTATTCGTTCACTGGGCTACCGAGCTGCCACGATTCGGATGAGAGCTGAGGCTGCAGCTACTTCTCATTCTCTACCATTACCACCACCCTTCATACTCTCCCCCACCAGACCAGATGCACCACCACCCATGCCCACATCAGCTCCTACTTCATTTCCACCATTGTTGTTACCCTCTGCCAGTCATAGAGAGGATAGACCCGAGGTTAACCTACCACCTCGGATGGGGTTAGGTATCGCTCTGGGTCCCAGATATGAGGTAGGAGAGAGCTCCGCCGCTGCTGCTGCTAGACCAGCTGGAGGTCTTAGGGCAGATTACGGCTTTGTTGCCACTATGGACAGGCAGATCAGGCGTGACCCAGAGAGATATGTTGGATATGGGATCACGGATTCATGGGATGAGATTGTTGAGACCTTACAGGGAGCTCCAGTTAGTACCGATACAGAGTTGGGTGCACACATGAGAGAGTTTGAGTCTATGGTTAGGCGAGATACAGATGAGATCTACACGAGGTTAGATGATGAGCAGGGACAGAGACAGCTATTGGCCGGTCGGGTCAATATGTTGTTTAGAGATAGACGTACTCATGCACATACACGTCATCTCATGGAGACCGAGGCTGGGATGTCTAGAGAGGCTTGGGGACGAGCGATGGATGCGAGTGATCTTGCTCATGGAGAGGTTATGTCACTACGCACCACAGTTCATGCACAGATGTCAGAGATCACAGAGTTACAGTCAGCGGATCGTAGTAGACGGAGAGCGATTTCAGATTTGCTAGAGACAGACCGCAGGAGGCGTGAGGAGATGAGAGAGTTGAGAGCTGCTGATCGTACTCGACAGCAGCAGATTATTCAGACATTGACTGTTATGCAGACACTACAGAGAGAGATGATTCCACTTCAGGGACTGGTCACCACACTGCAGGGGCAGGTGACAGCTTTACAGGGACAGGTGATGGCATTACAGGGGCAGGTTACTGCATTACAGGGACAGCAGGGACCCGCTGGGGGTCCTGCACAGCCAGAGCTGCCAGAGGAGGCTGGTAGCAGTTCTTAGATTAGACATTGTTATGGCTAGTGATTTTGTATTTAGCCTACTATGTATTACGGGTTGAATCCCGGCTAGTAAGGCTTAGGGTTATGATGTTTTTTTTTTTGTTGTAACCTAAACATTATGATCATTTTGTATCCGAACCAATCATGTATGTTTTCCAGTTATATATGGAATGGTAGTATTATGTCATGTTATTAATCGAATTTGTGATGAATGAATGTCGATTTGGTTATATCATTGTTGATTACAATTTAGTTGTACATTTCACTGTGTGATGTGATCTCACTTTATTTATCATGGATATGTCATGTCATGGTTATGATTTTATGAAATCTAACGGGTATTGTATTTTCTTGTGATTGAAGAAAATGGCACCAAAGCGAGCCACAAGAACAACACCAGCCCCAACAACAGCCACAACCACTACAGTCACTAATGCCCAACTCCAAGCCATGATTGACCAAGGTGTCAGTGCCGCTTTGGCCGCACGTGACGCAACCAGGAATGGCGTTGACAGCCATACTTCGGGAACGGGTGTCAGGGGATCTGAACGCGTTGCTAGAGAGTGCACTTACCAGGATTTCATGAAGTGCAAACCTCTGTATTTTAAGGGCACTGAGGGAGTGGTTGAGTTAACCCAATGGTTTGAAAGAATGGAGACTGTCTTCCGAATAAGCAACTGCTCAGTGGAAAACCAGGTCCCAAAATCTAGAAACATAAGGTTTGAATGATAACAATTTAGCCATCTTCAAGTCCGTGCTACTTCGTGCCATAAGTTGCTCAATTACCTGAGATAAACATGCTAAAAAGGTTAACACAATGGTTGAGTGAAATTCATAGGTTTATGATAAATAGTTGAATACAAGTCATCATAAACAATGGGTTACGTTGTTATACACCCATAGATAGTAATAATTGCAATGAGTACAATTATAATAGAAAACAGTATTATTGCCCTAAGCTCATGACATCAATACATTATCACCGTAGTGACATTGGTTGAGAAACAAATGTCCTTGTGGAAAGGTAACTTGCCAAGGTTACCCATTAAGTCAAATATAGTATGTTTGGTTACCCCATGAACGGGTATACCAACGGGAGTCCTCACCCTCAATAGATCTATCCATAATATTTGTGTTTACTCGCAAGGAATTAATGTTTCATGATATGGAAATTATGGCACTGGAAGGTACTTAGGCAATAATATATCTGAATAGCATACTGTTGGAAAAACATTTGCATTCATGGTTTAAGCATGTATCCCCCTCCCGGGTTTATAAAGTATTCAAAAGATTTAAAATGCGAGGCTATGAATTCACCTTAACAGGGAAAACTGATAGATGGAAAAAGTATATGAAATGAAAGTAACGGCCTCGTCACGTAACCTGAGGGTAATATGTCAAGTCTTAGTGTGATGGTTTATGTTTCAAAACTTTATAAAGTTTAACGTATTACTTTGATTTATTAATTTATGGAAATTATTTTGTATCACTTGCTTGGGCCATCATTATTCATGAGGTCATGTAGTAAACATTGAGGAGCCATGACACTTTTAAATCTTAAATCAGCAAACTCGTCCAAAACGTTTATACACAATGAACTCCTCACATGAAGCTCCCTAGTAACGTGATACGATAAGATTTTAAGTTTCTTCAAAAGTTAGTCGATGATAAATTACGTTAAATATATAACGTAATTGTTTATAATACGTCAGATTGATGATTAATACGATAAAATGTTGTCGGGTTTTATAAAATCGATTTTACAATTTTAATTATATTTATATTATATATAAAAAATATTATAATTTATATTTTCAAGTTTGCAAAAATTGGCAATATATACCCTTAGATTTATAAAAACTTTTACAACGTTTAGTCCTTTTTATTAAAAGTATATATAATTTAACCTTTGGACTTTAGAACTTGGTTTAAAATTAGTGTCATTATAGTTATAACTTTAGAATAATGACATTTTCAGCCCGTTTAGTTATTATTTCACGAAAGTTACGATTTATCCCCTTGCATAGAAATAATTTACAAATCAATTAGTCAAATAAAGCCAATGCAGGCTTATATTACGGGTTCCAAATCGATTTTGCAGGTTTATAGCTTATTAAGAATAAGCAAAATCAGAGTGGTAACGTAAACAAAGTTTAGAAGAAAAGGATTCGTTAGCTAGAAAAATCAAAAATGTCGTTTTTAGGGATTTAATAAAAAAGCTATGGGTTGAGGTATCAAGGCTTTAACAAGAGTTCATTAATGATCTTAAGGTATTATGAACATTATAATACATATTATATGCTTATTAAACAAGATTTGAGCATTACTTGAGCTAAAATGCGTCGAAATCGAAAACGGGGTTTTCGGGTTCTCCGCCTTAAGTAAGACTTTCAAGGGCTCCTTTTTCTTGATTCTTGGCTTCTATTCTGAGCTTAGGGACTTCACTTGATCCTTCTTGGTCTGAGTTAAGACTCCATTGTTGTATATGATGAAATTTGAGGTGTGATTTAAAGAGGGTGTATGTTTCGGCTTATATAGTGCTTGGAAAGCCTTTGTGCCTAAGTTTTCTTGTTTGCTTAGTGTCCTAGCTAGATGAAGTGACTAAGGGAGGCTAGATGGTGAGTATGATGAGCTCGAAAAATAGCTAGGCAAGGTGAAAGGGTGTTTGAGGGGTTTATGAAGGTTTAGTTATAAAAGGGTGACAAGGCCACCTTGGTGCTCAAGGGTGGTGATAGAGGTGCTTGTAAGCTGCTTGGTGATGTCATGGTGATGTCATAGAGGTGCTTGGTTGGTTTAAAAATGGGTAGAAATGAAGTAAAAAGAGTGTCGGGTTGGTTTAGGGTTTCGGGTTTGGATTTTTAGTTTTAATTTGAGTTAAGGTTTAAGATAGTTTAGGGTTTAAGTTTAGTGTTAGGATTAAGGTTTAGTGTTTAGGATTAAGGTTTAGGGCTTAGTTTTAAGGTTTAGGGTTTAGTTTTAGGTTTTAAGTGAAATTAGGATTTTAGGGTTTCATTTAGGGTTTAGGGTTTTAAGACGAATTAGGGTTTAGATTTAAGGTTTAAAATTCATGCATTAAGTGCTTGTACCTTGTGTTAAAGTGGTGGTAAAGTTTAAACATAGTTTAGGAGCTTAAATGAATTAATTAAGTTTTTAGGCATGATTAGCTTGTACATTGTGCTTTAGAAAGTTGTAACTTGATTCAGGAGGGAAAAGATATTCAAATGTTGTGTATTGATATTTGTACACATGCTTTAGAGGGCTGTGCACTTATTTTGTATGTTACATTACATATAATTAGAGTTTTGATGTAAACGTTAACGTTTAATGCTTGTTTTGATATAACATTTTGAAAAGTACGTTAAATGAATAATGTACTTGGTAAAAATGATATTAAAGTATAGACTTGACATATTAGGATGTTTACATGATATAAACATAGATATATATGGCATTGGTAGATGTTGCATGAGCTCGTTTACTTTAGAGATGCAAGTTACGTTGCATAATGAGATAAATCAAAATTTTCCCTGTAAAAAGGTGGTATATAAAGTGCATCTAATTTAATAGATGGATATTACAGTGCATCTAATTTAATAGATAGATAATTACATTGATGAAAATTGCGGGTTGTTATAGATCCCCAATTTTGGTTGGGTTCCTGTTGGTTATCACAAATAATGGCCTAATTCTCGTTTTGCTTAGCAGATGCTACTTTGTGTTTAGTGAGCCTAGTTAAGGGGCACTATTCTCCTAAAGTGATTTGCCATGGGTCTATATTAATCTGACCAACTTGGTAAAGCACTTTGCTGTGGGTTTCATACTTGCCTAACTTGCTTGGTTTCCAAATCTTGCTTACTTTGCGCACAACATTATAAATATGAATAGAGGGGGATGCCTTTAACAGATTGCAAATAATCAACCACACACACATCATGATTTGCAGAAATTAAACATTTGTTACATGTTTGGCAAACAGAATCAAAATTCAAATTAATTACAGTACGCTTAGAGCTAATACTAGAAATTAACACGATTTAGTGGTCTTAAGTTAGATACTCTATTTACCTATGTGTTCTCTCTACTTTCTTCTTTTGACACCTTTAGCTGGCGCGATCCTATTTTTCTTGGTTATTACTCTAGGCTGTGAATTCGCTAGCATTGTACAACAGTTTACTCCATGTAGAATGGAGGCACAGGGACATTAGTCTCTTTAGAGTGTTCAGTTGCTTTACATGTTTTGTCGTGTTACTATTTGACGTGTTCACATTGTTCATTAAAAGTAACTTGCTTATTCTAATTACAGGGTAGGAGCAGCTTTTTATCTTGGTGAATCTAAAGGCTTTCGGACAAGTGTCAATCACATATTCTAAGAGTTCCTGAGAGTGTTTAGTGTAACGGAAAGCAGAGACAATTGATCTATCTAAGGGTCTTACAACCTTAGCTTCCTCTACTATTTCGCGAAGGGTTTCTACACTTTCCTTAAGATGTTTGAGATAATGTAGATGAACTTCCCTGTTGTTCCTATTGTGAGAAGGGAATAGGTTCAAATCTATAAGTTACCTACGGTGCAAGAACTCTGGGGGGGGTGGTTTTACAGACTCTTAGTGTTGCATTTCAGATTTTCATGTATTTGGGCTTTCAAATTCTCATTTTCAGTTAGCAAGGCCGTTGTCTGTTCTATATGCTTAGCACGCGTGATCTTAATAGAATCGTACAATTCCTTGTAATGTTGTTTAACTTTTTCATTCTCTGCCCTAAAAAGCTCATTTTGTTCTTGAAGAACGGTGACTTTTTTAGTTAATTGAGTGATCTGAAAATCTACGGTCCTGAAATCAAGAGTACGGTCTGCTTCACTACGGGTCTCTTTCAACTAAGAGATTTGCGTTCTTAATTTTTTGATGGCATTGTCCTTTCCTTGAATGGAAGCTTTCATTTTTTCGATTACAAAGACTGGGTCAAAATCAAGAGTATCTCGAGCGGGTGGAGATGGGTCGTTTCCAAAACTTTCTTTAAGGTTTTGATACTTTAACTGTAAATTTAAGTGATTAACCTCAAGATTGGAAAAACGTTTTACTAATTCAGTATGATCATCTTTTTAAACCTTATCCCGTAATTTAGAAAGCTCTGGTTCAAGTTCTAGACAACATGTTTGAACAATGGTGTGGGCTTGCATTTCAGTAAATCTAGATACAGTAAGCTCAGAATTCGTTGCAATATAAAACACTTCTTTGGACAAGCAATCAACAATTAAATTATCATTTGCAATAAGAAGATTTTTCCGCTCAATCTCATCATGCTTCCTATTTACAACATTTTGGTCAACTTCAGCTTCCAACTCTTTAAAAATGTCTTACATTTATTTAATTTCTTTAGTTAAAGTCTTTTGAATTCCCTCAAAATGTTCTTTAAGTGTTTTGAAAAATGGAATGACCTCGATGAGGTAACATTTCCTTCGGTTTGTAAAACCCCTTTCCCCTTCAGTGAGCCTCGTTGGTGTAATTCTCTTTTTACAGGTTTTTTCAAATTCTAAAAAAAGTTGTATAAGTGCAAAAATATTAATTTTCACTTGACTTTTTGTTGGAAGCACTCTGGGGACAAGCGTTGCAGGTGTATTTGGAGGATACATCGTCAACGCTATGATTGGTCGTGAAGCTGTGGTCTACTCTTTGAGAGCTTCTACTTTTATCTTGATGAGATCCTTGGACCAAAATATCTGCTCGGGGGTCAATTGTTTCTATGGTGTGAAAGTCGCTAAATAATTCTCTTTCGAGTAATCATGTGGTGCAATCTTAACTTTCTTTGTCACACACTCTAGGTCTTTCATTTTGTCATTTATTTTCTTCCTAGTGATTTTAGCTATCTTTAATGTATCCTCTGAGTTGTGCACTATGGCCGGGACATGATTGGTTTTGATAATTTCATGACCATTATATAGAGCAAGCTGAACTTGCTTTACACGGGTGAGGCATAAGGGGCTCGTGTAGCCAATAGCTACCTTATTCTGTTCATCATAATAGGGCTTTGGTATACACAACATGTGAACTGTTTGAAGAGACTGGTCTTGTTTGTATAATTTATCCTTGACCTTTTCTTTTAAAGCTTTCATGTCCAAAATTTCTTCAAGGTATTTATTTTCTTTCTGTTTAAAATCCTTTTTCAAAGATGTAACTTCTTCTACCATTGACTTGTTATGGTTAATGGTAGAGGTAAGTTGCAGTTTTAAAGAATGAAGTCCCTTTTTCAAATTTTCTTCCTTAATATTACGGTCAATGATAACTATTCTTAATTGTTCATCAATCTTTTGTTCTCTTTCTGTTAATTCAAACTTGGCCCGTCTTTCATACAGTTCAACTTGTTCCTTATATGTCGCAAGTTCAGCAGTCAATGATTTATCAACTACATTGTTCTGTGTTACTACAGTGGCATATTGGACAGACGGTTCATATATATAATTTAATATCATCATGTACGCATAATTTGGTATAGAAGATACATTACTTTCTATAACTGGCATTGCGTTGTCCTTTACATACTGATCATACGGAATCATATTAGCATCACTCGTATAATCAGCATGTGAGTCAACAACGTAGTTAGGTTGTACATCGACATGCAACTCATGTACTTCATGATGTTCACAAACAACATCCTGATAGTGAGCATGATCGTGTACCTCATATAGAATGTCCAAATCGTAAGACGAACTGGCTTCGTCATAAACAAGATCTACGGATGATAGATTTGCCATGAACATAGTTTGTGCAGTAGGAGCCTCATCAACATCAGATTGCAAACGCCATCCAGTCATCAGCTTGAAACACATTATCCACATTGAGTGCTAAGTCCTGAACGGGTTGCTCATCCACATCTTCATCAATGGCGTTGTCTTGTCTACCTGTAATAAACAATAACTGTTCTTCATCCAATGCCACCCCGTTCTCCTGAGCTTGCATTAGCAACATCTTGTCTTTGAAGTATTTGGAGTTCTGTGGACGCTTGGGATGAGTGTAGTTCCTTTCTATGTGGCCTATATCGTTGCAGTTGAAGCACTTAACCTGCCTTGCTTGACTTGGATTAGCATTCCCAACTCTGTTCTAAGCTCCCCTATAACTAGCTGCACCTGCACCCCGTGCATTGTTCCCTGTCCTCTATTCTGTCGAAACATTCTGAACAACAACCCTGCCGTCTTGAACTGTGGCTTGATTCCTTGGGTTAGATGAAGTTCTGAGTTGATTGTTTGTTTGAGGAAGGTACGTTTTGTATGCTTGGGTGAGTAGGGCAAGTGTGTTGGTTAAATTCTCAATTAAGTTGTCTGACGGAGAGAATCCCGAATCAAGTTGAGTGTTGTCAGCAAAGTGTGGTGGAACATAAGTAGATGGTGGATTTATAGATGATTGTAAATTATACTGCTGATGTGAAACATTGGACATCAATGCGAGAGGATCAACATATAGTTGAGTGAATCGTTCCAACATCATTTTGTTTTCATTGGCATGTGCCTCATGCTGCTTTAGATACGCATACAGTTGATCATAGTTAGAGTCCCTCAAACCTCTGTTGAGTTTCACTGCTGTTACAAATCTACCCCATTCTGGCAACATGTTATTAACAAACTTAGAATTCAACTGCATTCTGTACATGGTCATCTTGATGTTACGCATGTCGTTGATGATTTTGGCAAACCAGACATAGTAGTTGTGAATGGTTTCTCCCTTGTTCTGGCGGAAGTGTTCAAAGTCATCATACAGTTGTGATTCACGGTCCTCTTTTGTTAATTCTGAACCTTCAAGGAGCATCTTCACATTATCCCATATGTCCTTTGCATCGGTGTAATGATTGATAAGAGAGTAGATATCTTTTGGCAGCCCTTAAAGTAGGATGTTCGTTGCCCGAATGTCAGCATTGTACCTTTCCTTATCTTCAGGTGACAAGTCAGAATAGACTCGTGGTCGTTCTGGACCTAGATGTGGGGCACCTTTAGTCCTTTCAGTTAGTGTTTCCCAAAATGTCCCCATCTGAAATGGTCCTTCATCAATTGACTTTAGAATGTTCACACCATTCTCTTTACCCCGACAATATAGTCGAATACGTTGTTGCCATGATGCAAAGTCAGTCCTATCAAGCATAGGTGGTCGGGTATCTGAACCGGCACATTGGATGTCTTTCGAAAGATTAGCCATCGTAATAGATTGTGAATTGTCAATATCTATGAACTATGTGCCAGTTGTTGCAGGGAACAAAACTAATGGTATTGCAGGAACCAAAGATAACACAGTTGCAGGTCAAGCTCAAAAGGAAAAAGAACCTAAACAAGAATATATCTTGATACCTATTTACACAACTGATCCATCAATCTCTCAAGGTCCTAGAGATATAGAAAGGGATATTGGAATCATGCCTACAGAAGTAGATAAAAATGAAGCATCAGACACAAGTGGGAAGGATGATGTAGAAACAAGAAGTGAGTCAGAAAGCCTAAATCAAAGGGAAATGCAGACTAAAAACACTAACATTACTAATAGTATTAATACTGTTAGTAAACCTATTAGTACTGCTAGACCAATAGTTGATACTGCTGTTTCATCACCACCAGTTAATACTGCTAGACCTTCTGTTGATACTGCCAATGCATTTGAAGAACATCTTTTTGAAAGATTCTCTCCTTTTAAAAATGCTTTTTCCCTTCCACCTGTCCCAAATATATCTTCAATGGATAATACTAGAATCTTTAGAAATGGTTATGATGATGAAGATGTGGAAGAAGAAGTTGATATGAACAATGTAAATTCATCTTATAAAGTCCCTGATACTTCTTTCACCAAATTTCAAAAAGATCATCCTGAAGATTAAGTGATTGGAAGCTTAAAAACTCCTGTACAAACAAGACAAATGACCAAGACAACTGAAGAACATGGTTTGATATCCTCAGTTCACCAGCTTAGAAGAACAAACCACAAGGATTTTCAAAATTGTTTGTTTGCCTGTTTCTTATCTAAAAAAGAACCCAAAAAGGTGCTCCAAGCCCTGGAAGATCCAAACTGGGTGGAAGTAATGCAAAATGAGCATCTATAATTTAAACTGCTAAATGTTTGGACCTTAGTTGACTTACCAAGAGACAAATAGGCAATTGGTACTAAATGGGTTTTCAAAAACAAGAAGGATGAAAGAGGCATAGTGGTAAAGAACAAAGCTAGACTGGTTGCTCAGGGTCATACTTAAAAGGAAGGTATAGACTATAATGAAGTCTTTGCACCAGTTGCAAGGATAGAAGCCATAAGATTATTTCTGGCATATCCTTCCTTCAAAGATTTCGTAGTCTACCAAATGGATGTAAAAAGTGCTTTCTTATATGGAAAGATAGAAGAGGGGGTATATGTCTATCAACCTCCTGGATTTGAAGAACCACACTTTCCAAACAAGGTTTACAAAGTAGAAAAGGCACTTTATGGACTACATCAGGCCCCAAGAGGATGGTATGAGACATTGTCAACTTACTTGCTGAACAATGGTTTTCACCGAGGAAAAATTAACAAAACTTTGTTCATTAGAAGACATAAAGATGATATCCTGCTAGTTCAAGTTTATGTTGATGATATCATCTTTGGATCAACAAAGAAAGAAATGAGTATTGAATTTGAAAAGTTGATGCATGACAAATTTCAAATAAGTTCTATGGGAGAACTTTCTTTCTTTTTTAGACTTCAAGTTAAACAGAAGAGTGATGGGATCTTTATCAGCCAAGATAAATATGTGGCTGAGATTTTGAAGAAGTTTGATTTTGCCTCAATAAAGACAACAAGCACTCCAATGGAGAAAAACAAGCCATTAAAAACGGATGAAAAAGCTGAGAATGTGGATGTACATTTATATAGATCAATGATTGGATCATTGATGTACTTGACAGCTTCTAGAACAAACATTATGTTTGTTGTTTGTGCTTGTGCATGGTTCCAAGTTACTCCAAAGACCTCACACCTTCATGTTGTGAAAAGGATCTTTAGGTACTTAAAAGGGAAACCCAAATTGGGCCTTTGGTATCCTAGAGATTCAGCATTTGGCTTGGAAGCTTATTCTAATAGTGACTATGCTGGAGCTAGTCTTGATAGGAAATCCACAACAGGAGGTTGTCAATTTCTTGGAAAGAGATTGATTTCATGGCAATGTAAGAAGCAAACTATAGTAGCCAACTCAAAAACTGAAGCAGAATATGTGGCTGCTGCAAATTGCTGTGGACAGGTGTTATGGATCCAAAATCAGATGCTTGACTATGGATACAATCTCATGAACACCAACATCAACATTGATAATAAAAGTACAATCTGCATTGTAAAGAATCAAGTATCTCACTCCAAAACCAAGCACATTGAGATAAGGTACCATTTTATTAGAGATTTTATGAGAAGAAGTTGATACAAGTGATCAAGATTCACACAGACAAAAATGTTGATCTTCTCACCAAAGCTTTTGATGTTAGCAGGTTTAACTTTTCAATTGCTAGCATTGGATTATTAAATCTCTAAGACTTATCAGTTGTTAATTTTTATTCATGGGTTATGCATAAATATGGATCCTCATGAATTCTCACATGTCTATCTAGTCTTTTCTAGTATGCTTGTGATGAATAGAGGCATATTCTTGTTTAATTATTAAAGATAAAGTTAAAACTGCTAAGGAATATATTAATACCGCTAAGTATAATTAGTACTGCTAGTTATACTTAAAACTGCATATTACAACTCTTAGTCATAATTCAAACTGCTAAACAAGAAAATACTTTGGAATGTGTATTTTTGGAATTGGACTAACATTTGCAGGGTGAGCACATTGAAAATATGGTATTGAATTAAGGAGAGGCCATCAATCACAAGTGTTTTATGAATCAAAACCTAGGCAATTCAAAAGAGGTCGGGACATCAAGATACCTCAGTCTAGTGGTCCCCCTAAGAAAGGTTGGTGATGAGGCTGTCCATAAGGAGTTGGGTGACAGAATGGAAAGGGCTGCCACTACTGCTTCTAGCTCTGAAGTAGAGCAGGACAATGGTAACATAAATTAAGACTCAATCCATGGCAACACTTAATAAATTAACTCCTTAGGGAATTGATTCAGGTAGTGGTCCAAGGTGTTAAGAAACCATATTGGGGGATGTAGATGCTCAAACTAGGTTTGAGACTATATCTAATCAGTCCATTGATCCACCTCTATCAAAAGTTAACACATTTGGAAGTGGGGAGGACAGTATGAAAATTTTAGAATTGATGGATATTGTACAAAACTGTCTGCATTGATGAGCTCAAAAGAATAGAGAGATTTATGTTTTAAAAACAAAAAGAGTGTTTTAGTGAGCCAAATGAAATGAGAGATTAAGTGAGCCTAAAAACAGAAAGAGAGATGTGTGTACAAAAATAGAAAGAGTTATTAAGTGAGCAAAAAGAATTGAGAGATACTATGAGCATAAAAACAGAAAGAGAATTTGTGAGAATCAAATTTGATGATCAAAGTTATTTGTGTGATGAAATTGAAGTTAATGCTGGTACTTCAAACTTACTGCTGTTAGTCTCAGGTTAATACTGGTAATACAACTTAATGCTGCAAAGCATCAAGTTTCTACTGCTGGTATACAATTAATGCTGTTAGGCTTAAATTAGTACTGCCAGTATTTGTTTATGCTACAAGGTTTAAGTTAATGCTGCTAGGCATCAATTACTGCTGCTAGTTCAAGTTCTTGCTGTTGAGGGTGTTTTTCTATAAATACTCCGATTAAGGGTTTCACTTATTTCTTTATTCGATTTCATTCATTCAAACACTCTCTAAACATAAGCCCTAATTCAATTTCATCTTTGATCATCAAAATCTATATAATGTCGAGCCCTAAGTTTGCTGAAACGCACAATGTGGTCGCATTTTTGGAGAAACCTGCAAAAAGTGATGGGTTTGCGGAGATCATTGATTTTCTAAAAGCAAGTTTTGTTAGTTATGCATTAACAATTAATCCAATCATCTATACCTCATGTATACAACAGTTTTGGGCTACCGCATAGGTCAAGACAACAGTTTTGGGCTACCGCTAAGGAGGACAAGATCGGTTTTAAGGAGGACAAGATCGGTTAATATAATTGAGGAAGAAGATGAACATCAAGTTTAGGGGAGGATTGTTGGGATCAAGAAGCCTTTAATGAAGAAATTTGATGATTAACAACATGAATATCAAGTTTATTGGAGGATTATTAGGAATTAAAGTCTTCATACTTAATACTGCCAAGACAGAGTTTGTACTGCCAAGCATAATTTAGTACTTAGTTTATAACTAACTGTATTAATACTGCCAGTACTAATCAGTTAGTACTGCTAGTGTAAACTTAGTAATGCTAGAGTAAAGTTAGTACTGCCAGTACTAACTGTTGATACAAAAGTTGGACGATCCTTGATTAGATCCGGATTAGGTGTAATACGGATCTGTTAGGCTCCGGTTCCTGTATCAATTGAGTCTTGATGTATGAGACCTGCGCACTAAGAAAACAAAGCACCGTTAGGCTTACCGTGGGATTGTCTCCCACGATTATCCTCCGGTATGAGAGTAAGTAATCGGTTTAGGGTTTTAGTAGAAAGTTAGGGTTATAAGAGCATACCTTGGATGAGAGCCTAGTTGCCCTTTATATACTCACTAAACCCTAATGGGCTTTGTCCCATTAATTAGGCTAATAACCAAGAGGCCCCACCGTTTATTTTAATAACTAGTGGGCTCCCCTCATGATTGTGACTCGTTCGTAACGGGTATTATAGATACCTGCGCGCGTGTGCGCTGGTTGGACCTCGTGGGCCTAAGTCCTTGTCGTGATAGCCCATATGTCATGGGCTTCCCCGTAGGCAGTACCGTTTGGGCCTTGGAAGCCCGTATTGGTGTCGCTATGGCCCATTCGTCATGGGCCTAGGTATAAATAGTATTCGTGGGTCGGGTTCATGACCCGAGGTTGGACTATACGTCATCATGTCCCCCCAGTCTAGTATGCGCTTGGTAAGACCACGGATGCTAGACTACAAATAGTTGCGGCAAATATTCTTAGATGCGTATCGAGGAAGAAACAAGAAATTTTCCCTCCCAAAACAATGAATCCAGTCAATTTGAGTTGCAAGAAGCCTCTTCGTAATTCGTGAGAGGGTAGCTAGAACACAGCTCATAGGTTGCATCCCTACCACACGATTAGGACAAGTGGGGGACACGTGTTCCTCATCCGGTCGTCGTGTCAGTAACAACTTGCCCTATATAAGGGATCGCCGCTATTTCACTGTTATTGCCACAGTAACAAAAAAAACTCTTCCACCACTATTGATAAAGCTTCCATTAATCATCAAACCTCAGATACAGGTAATAAGCGTGTGCGCATCCAAACCCTTGCATCACTAAAGATAGCATTTCTTGAGATTGCATTTCTTGAGATTGCAGATATTCCATGTGCGAGGCAACTCACGCCCATCCATGTCACGCAGCTTGTATGCTCCTTTTCCAAGTGCTTCCGTAACTTCGTAGGGTCTTTCCCACTTTGGTCCCATCTTTCCTGTGTCTTCCGCGTGGCTTGCGTCGTTAGCACGATACACGAAGTCCCCTGGTCTAAATGAGACTCCTTGAACTTTAGCATCGTAGTATCCCTTCATTTTTAACTTTGCTTTTTCCTCACGTATGGCTGCTTGTTCGCGCCTTTCCTCCAATATGTCCAAATCTATACGTCGCTCGTCGTCATTGGTTGTGATATTGACCTCCGCGGTACGAATAGTTGGCATTCCAATTTCGGCTGGTATAACGGCTTCCGTCCCATAGACAAGAGAGAAGGGAGTGTCCCCTGTGCTAACTTTTATTGTTGTGCGATGTGCCCACAAGACATGTGACAACTCCTCTACCCACCTGCCTTTGTGTCTATCCAGGCGCGCTTTGATTCCTTCTCCTAGACTTCGATTTGCTCGCTCAACCAAACCATTGGTCTGTGGATGTTTAACCGACGCAAAACGCTGTGTAATGCTTAATCTCGCGCACCAGTCTTTGAACGGGTTATCACAGAATTGTTTCCCATTGTCCGAAACTATTTCTCCAGGTAATCCAAAACGGCACACAATGTTATCCCAAACAAATCGTTTTACCTGATTCCCTGTGATTGTGGCGACCGCTTTCGCCTCAATCCATTTAGTAAAGTAGTCTATAGCCACGATAAGGAATTTCAATCCTCCCGCTGCAACGGGGAAGGGGCCAGCGATGTCGATACCCCACTTGTGGAATGGCCATGGTGAGGTGATGGGTGTTAGCTCCTGTTGTGGTTGGCGCGGGATTGGTCTATGTACTTGGCAATCATTGCACTTCTTTATCATGTCGCGCGCGTCGCGGTGCATGGTAGGCCAGTAGTACCCAGACCGTAAGGCTCTTGCTACTACAGATCGTGGTCCTGAGTGCATACTGCATGAACCCGCATGAATCTCGCGGAGCACATAGTCTGCCTGAATAGGTCCGACGCATCGGAGCCATGGTTGTAGGAACGAACGTCGATAGAGGACACCATTTCGAAGTTCGAATCTCTGCGCCGTGCGGCGTATTCGCCGGGCATCCTTTTGTTCATGAGGGAGCGTGCCCTTGCTTATGAATTCGATGATAGGGGTCATCCACGTAGGATCCTGCTCTTCTATCACCGTAGATATCTCCATCTCCGAGATGGATTTGTTCTTCAAGATTTCGACCAACACCTGCTTTGATAGGTGCGCGAAGCTTGTGGATGCGATCTTACTTAAGGCATCCGCTTTTTTGTTGTCACCTCTAGGAACTTGCCTAATGGTGAATCTATCAAAGCCCTGGATTAACGACTTGGTCTTGTCGAGGTATCGAATCATGTTGTCTTCTTTAGCCACATATTCGCCCAACACATGGTTGGCTACTAAACGGGAGTCCACATTTGCTTCTAGGTTACGTACACCCATTCGAGCTGCAATGCGTAGTCCCGCAATTAGGGCTTCGTACTCCGCCTCGTTGTTCGTGGCTGTGAATTCAAAGCGCAGTGCGTAAGTGAATTCCATTCCTTCCGGGTTAGTGAGGATGAGGCCTGCGCCCGACCCGTCCACGCATGACGATCCATCCGTGAATAAGATCCATGGTTCTTGGAGTTTTACTTCGCTCTGGGGGAGTACAGCATCGGTTTCTGGTTTTTCGATGAGAAAATCCGCCAGTATCTGTCCTTTCACTGCGGTGCGTGGTCTATAAGAGATGTTATGCTCCCCTAGCAACACGCTCCACTTTTGCAATCGCCCCGACGCATCAGGTTTAGAGATAACCTGTTTGATGGGTTGATCTGTGATTACCACTATTGGGTGCGCTTGGAAATATCTGCGCAGTCTTTTGGCGGCAAATACTAACGCCAGGATCAGCTTCTCCATTGCGCTATAGTTGATCTCCGTTTCCTTGAGTGCTTTACTTACGAAGTATACCGGTGTTTGTACGGAGTCCCTATCTGTCAGTAGCACGGCGCTAATTGCCCCATGCGTCGCGGATAAATACATAATCAACTCCTCCCCTGGTCGGGGTGCGACTAGCGTGGGAAGTGCTGCTATATGCTGCTTGAGCTGCGTGAAAGCTTCTTCTGCTTCCGTAGTCCAACGGAAGTCTCCCTTCTTCGCACACTTCTTGAGTGTTTTGAACAAGGGGAGTGACTTGTCTGCTGACTTGGATAGGAACCTGTTCAAACCGGCTAACTTCCCATTTAACGACTGGACTTCTTTCATCGTGCGCGGTGAAGGAAGTTGGATGACAGCTTTTGTTTTTTCTGGACACGGCTTGATGCCGTCAGGTTCTATCAAGTATCCGAGGAACATGCCTTCTGTAGCCCCAAAAGTGCATTTTTTAGGATTTAGCTTCATATTGATTTTTCGCAGTGCCCTGAAAGTTTCTACAATGTCGCGCACCAACTCGTCTTCGGTGTGGCTCTTTATAACAAGGTCATCGACATAGACTTCCAGGTTGCGGCCCACTTGCCCCTCGAACGCGTTATCTACCAGTCGCTGGTAGGTGGCACCCGCATTCTTTAGGCCAAAAGGCATCTTTGTATAGCAATAGACACCTTGACTTGTGTGAAAGGCTGTCTTTTCCTCGTCATCCTTGGCCATTTGGATTTGGTGATACCCCTTGTATGCGTCCAAGAAGCACTTGAAGGGGTATCCGCATAAGGACTCCACTTTCCAGTCTATCTCCGGTAGTGGATAGCAGTCTTGTGGACATGCTTTGTTAAGGTCAGTGAAGTCCACGCACATCCGCCAGCTACCATCGCTCTTTTTGACCATAACTGGGTTGGAGAGCCAGTCATGGTAATAGACTTCTCGCATGATACCTGCCTCCACGAGTTTATGTACCTCCTCCAGAATGGCCTTAGCGCGCTCTGGAGCTTGTCCGCGTTTTTTCTGCCGTACTGGGGAGTATCCTTGTCGGATTTTCAACTTGTGTTCTGTGATCGATCGTGGCACACCAGTCATGTGTTTTGGTTCCCATGCAAAGATATCGAGGTTTCTTTGCAAGAGTGCGCACACAGCCGCCCTACCCGTATCAGACAGCGACCCCCCGATCGATACTTCTTGCTCCGGGTAGTCGGGATGAATTGCGACCTTCAAGTTTGTCACTTTGGTTGCGTGCTGTCTCTGAGTCTGCGTCACGTCACATGTGACTGTGTTGCATTCTTTAGGCGGTGCGGCGGTGTTGTAGATGGTGACAATTCCGCCGTCGACGGGGAATTTTAGCATCCCATGGGCCGTGGATAGGACCGCGCGTATGGCCGAGATCCCTGGTCTTCCAATAATGCCATTGTATGGTGATGGTGATCTGATCACCATAAAATTCATCTAGGCTGTTGTGGAGTGCTCCTTATTGCCAACCATAACCGGTAATCGTAGTTGCCCCATGGGCCATATCTTTTCTCCCGTGAAGCCAGTCAACGACGTCGTGGCCGGGTTTAACTGACTTTTTACTTCAGGGCGCAGTCTTTGGAAGCAATGTTCGTACAGTATGTCTGCAGATGCTCCTCCATCAATGTACATGCGGTGGATGTCGTGACCCGCTGCATTTATCTCGATGGTAAGTGGCTCCACCACTGCGTTGTCCGCAGTTAAAGTGGGAAAAGAGATGCCACTTCCATGCGAAAATTTTTGGCTGACTTTTTGCTTAGTTTTTCGCTGCCATGACTGCACCATATAGATGGTGTCAGCCTTGTCTCTAGGTGCGTCTTTCTTGCCTCCGCTCCTTTGTTTATCTTTCCCTTCCTTGATGTTTTTCACCAGGTGATCCAATCTGCCTTCCTTTACCTTTCGGATATATGGCTGAGCATATCGGACGGTCAATTCTCTTAGACTCGAGTCACTAGAGTAGAGTAGCACGCACAAGTCCAATGATCCTTTAAAGCAAAACAGCATTTATACTTGTTCCCAATACTGGGTAGTGACTCTGATCACTTATTGCTCACTAGTATCTCTAATAGAGGTAGTAACAATAGATGAGACAGACATGGGATTGTGCAGGTGCGCAGTCATCACATAATCTGTCATGAGACGCGACATCTTAGACATATCAATACAAGCGATTTCACTGTCATTAATTTTATAGCTTGACTAGTGTATCGACTGTGATACAGGTGTTATGAGACACGCAATGGGTGATATGTTGACACTATGAAAATGGGGCGAGTGCTGATTGTCTCTAAATGTGATTGGATTATGATATTTAGGTGTATTGAGCGCATTGATCATTGTGTGATAGAACACACACACTCTATCTGTATGTCACTAGTGTGAAGGGCAATGTTTGCAGACATCTGAGACACATAAAACAGGTGTTTTGGGTCGCACACAGGAGACTCTTAAGAATGGGGGGGATGTTTTATATAGTAAGACAGTATGTAGGAGTGAGTATCTCAGTCTAGAATTATGGAAATGTGTCTGACATACTAGGTGGGGGAGATGAACTAGACAGTTGTACACAGGGCACGCCGTGGGTTCTTGGGAGATATTTTGTGAAATTTGGTATATTCAAGGTTCTACATATCTATATATAGGAGTGACTTCTCACTATGCACTTACGGATGGATAATTCTGATGTGTACACAGTGATCAGTATCAACAACTTACACATGGTGGGAACTATCTGGAGAGTCACACACAACGCGAGGGGGGAGAGAAGACTACTAGACTGTAGACAAGCGTGATTCATACCAAACATTTCACTCAATTTAGTTCTATGAGTTGTTCGGGTGAGCAGAGTGTGGAGGATCAAGACACGAGGGTACTTGTTTAGTATAGAGACATTGGGGTCGTTGGGTCGCTAGGATGTAGACATAGTGTGCAGGTTCTCTAGGACCTTTGGACTGTGGCACACAATCATTCTGAGGTGAGGGACTCACAAGAGGGCTTAGTCAGTTACACACTACTGTTCAGCGTTGCAAGAGAGTGACCAGGACATGAAAGGGGGGGGATGAGAGCGGGGTGTAGTGTGGACTGTGAGGCTCGCGCGTTAACGAATGAGTCAGTCTAGAGCTGCTAGCTTATTTTTGATATTATTGGAGTGATGGATATTTAAGTGATGTTGTGGGGGAGGTGTATGGATGTATATGTGTGGCGAAGGGTTTTTATGGGTGATAATGGTGGAGGGAGGGTTTTGATGAAGGAGGTGTTTTTTTGGTTCTTTTATTCTGGGTTTAGTTTTATGTAGTGTGTGACGGAAGTGGTTGTTTAGGGTGTGTGTGTGGTTGGGTTTTATAGTATGTTTTTTTTTTTTTCGTGTTCTGTAGTTGAGTTAGTGTGGGGGGGGTGGTTTGGGGATGGTTTGTTGTTGGGGAGTTTGTGTGTGGGTGGTGGGATTTGAGGTGGGGTATTTTTGTTTGAGTTTATAAGTGGTCGTGAGGTGCGTTGGGTTGAGGTTGGAAGGGGTGGAGGTGGTGAATTTGGGTGGACTTGATTGGGGGTGGGTGAGATTATGTTATGTAAATAGGTTCTGTATTTGGTGTAATAGTTTTTTTTATTAGAGTGGAATATGGAGTTTAGAGTTTTCATATGTAGGTTGATTTGTTATTTTTGGGTCTGAGATGGAGTTCTTTGGAGGTTTTTGTTTATGATGTTAAATGTTTTTGTGAGTAGGTTAGATTGGGTAGTGGTAGAGTATGGGTCGGGAGAGGGGTTTGTGGAGTTGTTGTTGAAGTTTAGGTGGGTTTGGGGATTTAGTAGGGAGGGGTTGGTAATAGGGTTTATTGGGTACAATTGTGATAGTTGTAAGTGGAGTGTTGAGGGGGTAAGTTTTTTTTTAGGAAATAAATTTTGTGGTTTGATTTTTATGGTCTATTTTATAGGCGGTATGTTTTGTGTTATATTGTTTTGATGGGGTATGAGGGAAGGAGTGAGTGATAGGGGGTATTGGGTGTGTATGTGGTGGTTGAAGTTTTTTGTTTTGTAAGGTTTATTGAGGAGGTTGGAGTTTATGGGGATGTGGTGTTGAGATGTTGATGGAGATTTACATGAAGAAAAACGAATAGTTTAAGATATGGTTAAAAGCTGATTGGACAACGTGTATAATTTATTAGTAAAGTTGTGGACTAATATATAAAAATAGCGATACTTTGTATATAGAAGTCTTTTGACTTCGATAATAAACTAACAACTACAAACATGTATTGTGGATACACAGATTATAAAACACATTTGCATGCAATCTCACTTCATATTGCATAAATCTATAAGTCGTGATCACGTTACTTAATTAGGTCCGCGTTTCGAAACCGTTGTTTCCTATAACACTTGAGATTGTATATCTCGAATCATTACTTTTAGAGACTTAAGGTGATTTTATAGCATTCGCCTATTAAACGTGCGTTCTTTACAACCTTTTTACACAAATCTCAGAGGTGAGATAACATGACTTGTTTTTAACTTTCATGGAACCAGCACCAGTAGCTTTTAAATGAATTACGGAGATTAGCCTAAGTACCGGAGCATAAACCAACTATGGCCCATTATCATGAAAGACCGAGTTAATTCAGCGTCTGTGTAAAGCACATGAGCGACTAAAATAGATCTATTAGGAAGTGACACTCCCGTCCAGTGTAAGTAGCAGAGCTTCTTAAGACCGAAGCCAGCGCTTACTTGACCGACCGTACTGGTCAAACGAATGTATACCATTTGGGAAATCTAGGTGGTCTCGGGTTGGACACCTACACGGGCAATTCACTTTGCATTGATTTGCATACACTCTTGTTGTAGCTTCGGTGTCATGAGCTTAGTGCAATCGTAATTACCGTTTTATTTGACATTGTATGTGTTACATGTCATGCGCACTTGAAATCTTGCGGTCCACGCTTATTGTTTACTTAAACCTATGAACTCGCCAACTTTATGTTGACATTTTTAAGCATGTGTTTCTCAGGTGCTTAACCCGTATGGATATTTACGAAGTGCATTGGAGTCCGCATTCATCATGGCTATTTTTCATGGGATTTCACGTGCACTTAAACTATTCTTTTTTCGGGTAAAAGGTTACTCCGGTAAAGTATATTAAAACCAAAAAGATTAAGTACAAATGAAATGTGGCTGAAGTACTACAGTATCCTCAAGCAACGCTTAATAGACACCTAAAAAATGTTTATGACAAGCCATAAACACTCACAACTCTAGCTATCTACTAAAGAAAGTAAAACTAGAGAAAAAAATGCCAACATGGCATAAATAAGATAATCAAATATTAGAACCATCACGATCCATAGAAGGGCTAGCTCTTGTTCTTGTATCATTGAGATTGACAGTTTCATCATAGACTACTTCAACCTCTTCATCACTCTCCATATCATCCAGAACATCATAAGGGTTAGAGGTGGGGACACTAGGCTTGCTAGTAGGAACATGAAAACCTCCCTTCAAAGTAGGCAGTTTCTTAGATCTTTACCAGAACTAGAAACCTTAGGAGCCCTATTCGTAGGCAAGTTTCCATGAGCCTTAGGCTCATAGCTAACCTTCTGTTTGATAGGATGCCAAGCAACCTTACCAACTACAGCACCACTACGATTGTTGATAGTAGAACCTGTTTTACCACTCTTTCTTTTGTTGACCACCATTTGAAAACCATCATTCTTCATTTTATCAATAGTAGAAATACCTATAACATTCTTAAGACATTGGTCATAAACATGACCAAAGATCTTCCAATGATCACAACAAGGGGGTTTCCATTCGTACTCAACTTGAATCGTTTCCTTAGTAAAAACCCTCACCATCAGGCAAAGGAATGCCCATACCCATAGTAACACTATCTTTCAAGGCCACATCAGCTCTAACCTCAATCAAACAACGCGCAAAACTGCCCCGACCCCAAGAATCAATACACATTGAACTCGTAAAAGAATCAAGCATGATCGGCTTACCAATTTAAGTTGCAATGAGACTAATCCCATCCTTCGAAAACACTTTTATTGGCACATCATGTAATTTAACCCACACTGGAATGCGAGTTAACTCTTCCCTTAAAAGCCTTGTATTCATTGTCCATTTCTTAAGAATAAGCGGACTATTTCGAATCATCCATGGCCCGTTCTCAAGAACATCCTCCAACCCTTTCCTTGATTCAAATTTGAAAAAGAAAAAACCTCTTGAATTCATCATCACCTGAGTTAGGCCATATTTACTCCAGTTATTACGAACATAGTATTCCACAACCGGGAATGCAACCCTTTTACCAATAAAATATCCATAGAGTATATTCTCAAGACGGGTGCTTACCTCGTTAATTACCTTTCTTAGTATAGTCAAATCAACACCATCACACACATTTTCATATTACAATTGGCGAAAATTTTCCCTAACCTTTTTCGGTATAGCAGACAAAGCCCCTAAAGCCGCCTAAAGTGCGCTGCTTGTTGCTCGCGCGGTGCAGAGCGTGAAACCGACTTATTAATATAGAGAACCTAACTAACTAGGTAGGGTTGAACGATAGGGGTATCCAGATTAGGGACATAACCGATATCCACATTAGGATGACATAAATTTGACATATCAGCTGAAAACTTCTCCAACAAACATTTAATCGGCACTAGGGAATCTCCCAAAAGAGTAGCATTGTTCCATTCACTCACACTATGTGTAGGACCATCATTAGTTATACCTTTAGGCGAGCACTCATTATCACTTGTGGCATCAAATAACTTTCCACCTAACTCCACAATCCCATTAAAAATGACACTTCACTCATCCTTTGTCAGTCTACCAAGAACATCCTCGTAATCACCCGCTTCCATATGCCTAGTAAAATCATCAATATCCTTAATAGACGTGAGCGAGACACCAAATAGATCATCCACATTATCACACATAACTTCAATCCTCTCTAAATCAAGTAACTTGGGAGTAGAGTTACTCCCACTATCATTAACCACATTATCAATATGCCCATCAGTAGTATTAGTCGCATGGAAAGTAGCATCATTTGGTAATAATGTCTCTTCACCACTGCCAAATTGCACATCAGCAAAAGAATGATTCAATTCATCCTCATTATGCACCACCCTCAAATGACTTTTACCCCTAGCCTTCCTTGATCCGGAACCCCTAGCCATTCAAACCACGACCAGGAAATATAACCACAAGCAGAAAACAACAGCGAACACGATCAGATAAAAAATAAAATTGAAACCCAAAATTAGGGTTTCCACAACTTTAACTAGAACCCTAACCGACCTCCATGTAGGTCCTTGGTCTTGGATCTATATAGCCTTTGTAAGACAATAGCTAACTTGAATAAACCCAAATCAACTATGTAAGAGACACTGACTATGAATATCAAGTGTTAATATGGAATCTTAACACAAGAATTAAGAAGAACAATAATACTAATTTTGCTATTGATTTCTATTAAGCTTTAATGCTTCTATTCGATATATATAACTCTATGCCGTAGGGTTCCTTTTATACACCAAGGAAACCCTAGAAGGCTTTACAAAACGTGTGAAAGGATAATGCATATCCTTTCCTAAGATATCTCCTAAAATATCTCTAAGATAACTATTACCTCTATTCTGTTACATAAACAGACTTAACTACATACGACCAGTACTAACTATAGTACTGCCACTCTACCAGTACTAACTATAGTACTGCCAGACTTAACTTAGTACTGCTAGAAGAATACCAACTAAAAACCCTTCATCTGAATTTCCTCCCGCTCAAACTTGCCTAGATGGTTCAATGGTAATCAAGAAGGTCACATGGCACCCCGGGGGGGGGGGGGGGGGGGGGGGGGGGGGGCGCCAAAAGTACTTATTAGGCATATGATGTATTTTACCAGTTAATAAGTTCATCAGGTGGTCTTATTAGTGAGGCATGATCACTAAATACCCTATTAAGAACAAAACAAGCAGTACTAACTGCTTCCAGCCCAAAAGTGTTAGGTAAAAATGAATCTCTAGCATAGTCCTAGCACCTCAATAAGGTCCTATTCTTTCTCTCAAGCAACTCCATTTTGGTTGTGATTTGGCATTACTGTATTCCCTCTTGATCTCTTTTGACCCACAGAATTCAATAAAATCCCTGTTCTTAAATTCTGTACCATTATCACATCTAATAGTTTTAACTTTCTGATTTAATTGGTTATCATTTTGTCTTATAAAGTCCTTAAGGATTCCACAAGTCATCCTTAGTATCTTAAGAAGAACACCAACTAAACCTGTTAAAATCATCAGTGATAACCAGGAAATAAGTCTTATGGTTTAAGCTCCTTACAAATGTAGGTCCAAAACAAATCCATATGAAGAAGCCGTAAGGGGTGACTAATAAAGCTCACTGATTTGGCCTTACATGAGGCCTTGTGTTGCTTTCCTTTCTGACAAGCAACATAAGGGTGGTCATATTGAAAATCTTTGAAGGCAAACCTCTTACAAGGTTTCCCTGTCACAAGTTTTTGTTTAAGTTTTTAAAGTTAAAACATGACCCAACCCCTAATGCATTTGTTAGATTCATCACTTGTGGGCCTTTGCAATTAAACAAGCAACACCTCCTGAAGGAACAATTGTTCTCTAAATTGAAACTGTACATAATAGTGTTTTTGTCTAAGATTCCAAACACAACTTGAATGTGGGCGGAGGTGCGGGAGGGGGGGGGGGGGTTGAGGGAGGGGAGTTAAATCAGGAGACAAAAAAAGACATTCAAGTCAGTGAAAAGAACTTTGTTCTTCTTGTCACATATCTGTGACACAAAAAAGAGATTAAAATGATGAAGTTCTTTCACAAAGCACACATCCTTAAAATCTAACTTTCCTGTTTTTATTTTACCTTTCCCAGTTATGTAACCTTTACTTCCTCCAAAAGCAACAGGGCCACCATTAAAGTCTTGATATTCGCAAGGTAGCCTTGTTTCCAGTCGGGGGGGGGGGGGGGGGGGGGGAGGGGGGGGTCGCTGGGGAGGGGGGGGAGCTGGGGGGGTGGGCCACTATCAAAACAATTTCCTTAGTTCAGTAAAGCTCTATGTGGGGGGGGGAGGGGAGGAGACGGGCACATGAAAAGGAAAAGGGGAGGAGTGGGTAGAACATCTCTTAGGGACCGAAGCCTGTTTGCGCTTGAGTCTGCCTAGTGGATCTTTCAAAGTGAAACAATTTCTAAGACTTGATCCACTATTGTATTTGGAGATATTGTGCTAGTAATGTCCTTTTGGTCTCCAATTACAACCTGCTGAGGGCTTAACATCAGTTTCCTTTTTCCCCCCAACAGCACGAACTGCATTTACCTCAGCAGTATTAACCTTTTGTTTTGAAGAAATTTTGTCGTTAAGTTAGCTGTTGATGTTATTCAAAAGTCCTGAATATGGTGTGAATAAGTTTTATGAAAAATAGTTGCGGGTCTACCTCTATTCATAAATAGCTTAACAGTATTTAACTTTCATAGCAACATAGTTGTACTGCCTGGTCTGTTAAAATTATGCCATGCAGTACTAACATTGTAGTACCGCTAGCTCTAGCAGTATAACTGAATTTTGCCAGTTCTAAGTTAGTACAAGCTGTAGGAACCAAATGGTTTTTTATGATTCACTCCCTTTGCACATGTATCAAATGGCCTTATCTCCTTTGACTAGAATTCCTTTTTATCCTATTGTTTAACTCAGCTTGTTTAGCCATCCTCTTTTCATGGAAATCACAATCTCTGATAAGATGACTAAGACTTCCACATACAAAACATGCTCTTGCAGTAAACCCATACCCCAACCCTTTCTTGTCAACTATAGGATTTTTACAATTGTGAATTGATTCTTAACAAGATTTCCCTAGAGATTTATACTTGCTGGTTTAGCAAAACTAGGTGATACCCTGTACTTCTGTTGGTAGTGACACATGCAAATCTTCACTATCTGATTCTACTCCTCAATGATAAGGAAGCACATACCTAACCTTAGTTGATTTACTACTTGGTTCATACATTTTAACAGTTGGTTCTCAGGCAAAGATTATGTTTCAACACTACAATCTAATTTAACCAGGTATCGAAAATCACTGGTTTGGGTTTCAGATTCCACTAGTTTTGAGACTATTTTGGGAACCACCTGTTAAATTGTGAGTAATCTATTTCAATATCAGGTCCAGATGGCATGTAATTCCGTGTCATGGGTGGGGGTACAACATGCATTCCTCCTGCTATAACAAACCTATCATACAAAGGTTGATTTTCTAACTCACTTTCCTTACTCATAAATACACTTTGCAAAACTTCATTTTCATAACTCAAGATGCCATCATATTTATGATCCCCATACCCAAGCCCAAATTTATCATTAGCACTCATCTGAGTATTTAGCAGTTGATGACGTATAGTCTGACCTCGGGTCATGAACCCGACCCGCGAATAGTACTTATACTCAGGCCCATAATGAAGGGGCCATAGCGACATCAATACGGGTTTCCAAGGCCCGAGTGGTACTGCCTATGGAGAAGCCCATGACATATGGGCTATCGCGACGAGGATTTAGGCCCATGAGGCCCAACTAGCGCACACGTGCGCAGGTATCTATAACACCCGTTACGAACGAGTCATAATCATGAGGTGGAGGGGGCCCCCTATATACTAAATAACGTGGTGCCTCTTGGGTACTAACCTAATTAATGGGACAAAGCCCATTAGGGTTCGGTGAGTATATAAAGAGCACCCCGGCTCTCATCTAAGGGATGCTCTCATAACCCTAACCTTCTACCTAAACCTAAACCGATTACTTACTCTCACGCTAGAGGATAATGTGGAGACAAACCCTACGGTAAGCCAAACGGCTTTGCTTTCTTAGTGCGCCAAGGTCTCAGATGCAAGACTAATTGATACAGGAACCGGGCCTCTCAGATCCGTATTACACCTGAATTCGGACCAAACAAGGATCGACCAACTTTGATATCAACAATTGGCGCCATCCGTGGGAGCGCCTACACAAAGAACACTGCCAAAATCTAGAAAGACAGCAAGTAAAACTTTAACCCACGGACTCGCAGCCTGAAGAAGCAGAGCGATCAGCCTCGCAGACAGATCCCTAAGCAGGCCTCTGGAAGCACCAATGCGCCATATGATCTGGTCTTCACAGTGACGGAACCGCCTCCGGGGACAACCCGGACAACCGCCACAATCACAAGCGTGGACGGTCTACAGCGTGCTACTTTCACTCACCCTCCCCCAAACGGTGCCAGGGACGAATACACCGAGCAACACATCCACCCATTCCGAAACAAGGGCCCGAGTTAGGTCTTACAACCTCACACTTGAAGGGGTCGCGACATGAACTGGCGCCGAGGTGATTTCGTATCTCAAACTAAGAGACTTTGGTCCCGCCCTCATGCAAGATGAAACAAAAAGAGATTCGAGCCTAGCCTCCAGCCTGACTGTTAACTTCGGACCAAGAACGAAGTATCTCCACCGCTAACCAAAAGGAAAGCGCGGAGATAACCGTCGACCCCCAGTATTCGGAAGAATCGGAAAAAAAGTTTCGGCTACTCAAACGGCTAACTTGCAGAACTTGGACACCCATGATAACAATGACTGGCGCATCAGCGTCCGTGATAGGCTGGGCAGTCGCGATGTCCACAGCAGGCTGGGACAAAGGCGCTCCCCGAGTGAAATCCCCAAGTACTGGGACTCCGAGGACAGTCGGCGCAAGCGCCGCAGAAGAGTAAGCTCATCCTCAGAAGACACCTCGGACAACGAGGACCCCGAAACGGGACACTAGAAATCCAAGAACAAATATCAGGAAGACGAAGACGAAGATATATCCCGTCCATGGCGTAGCCAAAAGGCCGACGCATTTACGCGGCGCATTAGTGATTTCTCGGAGGATAAGAAAAGGCGCATGCTATCTAATGGAAAATTAAGATGGGACAGGTGACCTGATGACCCATCTAAAAATCTTCGAATCGGCAGCCACTATGAAAAACTGGCCATATAAAAAAAGGAAAAAAAAAAAAACAAACCCGTGTGGTGCCACATTGATTAATTCCACTTTAGTAGGAAAACGCGCAACTGGTTTCAGCAAACTACCAGCAGAAACATTGAGGGATTTTAAGAGTTTGTGAAGGGCATTCCGTTTAAATTTTACTCAAAGGAAGATGTGTGCCAAGAACCCTGGTCGAGCTTTGCCAGGGTGAAACAGCGCCAAGGAGAGTCCACAAGCGCCTACGTAGAGCGCTATAAGGATGAATGCATACACGTCAAGGCGTGCCCCGAAATTCTCAAGATCTTAGGGTTTATGAATGGAATAAATAACCCAGAACTTATCAAAAGGTTGATGAAGGTTCCCCAAACCCTTTGATGAGTTGATGAAACGCACAAGGTCCTTCATTCAGGAAAACGCGCGGGGTGCGCGCCGCGGCGCAGCAGAAAAGGCTACTCAAACCACAGGTCACAAGGAACCAGTCCAGAGATCAACCAATGACCAGAGTATCAGTCGCAACAACAGCTTACCGTTGGCAGAGGGCAGGCGGGTTGAACGACAAGTACACCCCACTGACAATGACCCCAAAGGAGATACTCGCAACAGAAGGTTCAAACTTCCCAAAACCACCACCAATGCGCACTCCAGAGGAGCAACGCGTGGGGAACGGATACTGCATTAACAAAGGCAGAAGGGCCCAAACAACCAAATCTGAATGTGTCCAACTCGCCAGCTAATTGACAAATTGGTCAAGGAAGGCAGATTGGATCACCTGGTGAAAAACATCAAGGAATGGAAAGATAAACAACGGAGCGGAGGCAAGAAAGACGCACCTAGAGACAAGGCTGACACCATCTATATGGTGCAGTCATGGCAGCGGAAAACTAAGCAAAAAGTCAGTCAAAAATTTTTTTGCATGGAAGTGGTATCTCTTTTCCCCACTTAACTGCGTGACACGCAGTGGTTGGCGCACTTACCATCAATATAAATGGCAGCGTCACGACATCCACCGCATGTACATTGATGGGGGAGCATCTGCAGACATACTGTACGAACATTGCTTCCAAAGACTGCGCCCTGAAGTAAAAAGTCAGTTGAACCCGGCCACGACGTCTGTTGACTGGCATCACGGGAGAAAGAAATGGCCCATGGGGCAACAACGACTACCAGTTATGTTGGCAATCAGGAGCATCTCCACAACAGCCAGGATGGAATATTAATGGTGAATCAGATCACCGTCGCCATACAATGGCATATTTGAAGACCAGGGACATCTCAGCGATACGCGCGTCCCATACCACGCCCATGGGAATGCTAAAATTCCCGTCGACGGCGAATTGTCACCAACTACAACACCGCTGCACCGCCTGAAAGACTGCAACACAGTCACATGTGACGGCACGCATGACTCGAGACAGCACCAACCAAAGTGACAAACTTAAGGTCTCGATTCATCCAGATTACCCGGAGCAAGCGAGTATCGCTCGAGGGTCGCTGTCTGATACGGGTAGGCCGCTGTGTGCGGGCACTCTTGCAAAGGAAACCTCGACCATCTTGCATAGGAACCGAAACACATGACTGGAGTACCACGGCTCGATCACAGAACACAGAGTTTGAAAATCCGACAAGGATACTCCCAGTATAGTCAGAAAAAACGCTGGCAAGCTCCAAGCGCGCTAAGGCCATTCGGAGGAGGTACATAAACTTAGTGGAGGCAGCTATCATGCGAGAAGTCTATTACATGAATGGTCTCTCCCAACCCCCAGTTATGGTCCAAAAAGACGATGTAGCCTGGCGGATGTGCTGTGGACTATCACGGAACCTTAACAAAAGCATGTCGCACAAAACTGCTATCCACTACCAGAGATAACTGGAAATTGATTCCTTATGCCGGAATACCCCCTTCAAGAGCGACATGGACGCATACCAAGGGGTATCACAAAACCGAAATGGATAAGGAATGACGAGGAAAAGACAGCCTTTCACACAAGTCAAGGAGTCTAATGCTATACGAAGATGCCCTTTTGCCAAAAGAATGCGGGTGCCACCTTACCAGCGACTGTCTATCTTCGGGGGGGGACGTGTCGAGGGTCAGGAGAGGGTCGCAAGCCTGGAAGTCTATGTCGGATGACAGCATGGGTATAAGAAAGCCACCCCGGGAAGACTATTTGGTGGCGCACATTAGAAGAAACTATATTCACAGCGTAAAAATCAATAAGAAGCAAAATCCTAAAAAGTGTACTTTTGGGGCTACAGAAGGCATGTTCCTCGGATACTTGATAGAACCTGACGGCATCAAGCCGTGTCCGGAAAAGACAAAAGCTGTCATCCAACTTCCCTCACCGCGCACAATGAAAGAAGTCCAGTCATTAAATGGGAAGTTAGCCGGTTTGAACAGGTTCCTATCCAAGTCAGCAGACAAGTCACTCCCCTTGTTCAAAACACTCAAGAAGTGCACGAAGAAGGGAGACTTCCGTTGGACTACGGAATGCAGAAGAAGCTATTCACGTATCTCAAGCAGCATATAGCAGCACTATCCCACGCTAGATCGCACCCCGACCAGGGAGGAGTTAATTAAGTATTTATCCGCGACGCACGGAGGCAATTAGCGCCGTGCAACTGACAGATAGGCACTCCGATCAAACACCGTTTACTATCGTAGTAAAGCACTCAAGGAAACGGAGATCAACTATAGCGGGCAATGGAAAGACTGATGCATGGCGTTAGTAATTCTCTCGCCAAAGACTGCCGCCAATATTTCCTAGGGGGCACACCCAATAGTGGTAATCACAGATCAACCCATCAAACAGGTTATCTCTAAACCTGATGCGTCGGGAGCCTTTGCAAAAGTGGGATCGTGTTTGCTAGGGGGAGCATAACATCTCTATAGTCCACGCACTGCATGTACAAGGACAGATACTGGCGGATTTTCTCATCGAAAAACCAGAAACCGACGCGGTACTCCCCCAGAGCGAAGTAAAACTCCAAGAACCATGGATCTTATTCACGGATGGATCGTCATGCGTGGACGGGTCGGGCGCAGGCCTCATCCTCACTTAACCCGTGAGAAAATGAATGGAATTTACTTACGCACTGCGCTTTGAATTCACAGCCACGAACAACGAGGCGGAGTACGAAGCCCTAATTGCGGGACTACGCATTGCCAAGTCACACCTAAAGTTTTACATCTTCATGCTGTGAAAAGAATCTTTAGATAATTGAAAGGTCAATCTAAATTAGGCCTTTGGTATCCTAAGGACTCACCATTTGATTTGGAAGCTTATATTGATAGTGACTATGTTGGTGCAAGTTTAGACAGGAAATCCACAACAGGAGGTTGTCAATTTCTTGGAAGCAGATTGATTTCATGGCAATGCAAGAAGCAAACTGTAGTTGTCAACTCTACTACTCAAGCAGAGTATGTAGCTACATCAAATTGTTGTGGACAAGTGTTATGGATCCAAAATCAATTGCTTGACTATGGATACAACTTTATGAACACCAAGATTTCCATTGACAATGAAAGCACCATCTACATAGTTAAGAATCTAGTGTTTCACTCAAAGACTAAGCACATTGAGATTAGACATAACTTCATCAAGGATTCATATGAGAAGAGATTAATACAAGTGATCAAGATTCACACTAATCATAATGTGGCAGATTTACTCACAAAAGCATTTGATGTTAGTCGTTTTCAATTTTTGACTGCTAGCATTGGAGTGCTTAATCTTTGAAGTGTTGTTTGGATAGATTGATGATTGGAATGGGTTGGAAATGCTAAGGATGAAACTGGGGTTAAAACTGGTAACTCAAAAAGTTAATGCTGCTGGGCTAAGATAGTGCTGCTAGGCAAAAGTTAATGCTGCCAGACTACTTACTACTGCTAGGTTACCGTTGGAGTTACAACTGGTGAGGGAATTCTTTGACTATAAAATGAAAACTTCGCGTAAGATGTGTGAACCAAAAACAGAAAGAGTGTTTAAGTGAGAAAAAGAATTGAGAGATGTAGTGAGTTCAAACACGAAAGAGAGATTTATGAAATATAAACGGGGGGGGGGGCGGGGGGAAACAGAGTGTTTCGTGAGACAAATGGATTTTGGGAGATACAGTGAGCTTAAAAACATAAAGGAGTGCTTGTTGAGAATTCAAACATTGATGATGGAATTGCCTTTTTGAAACAGAATTGATGATAATACTGGTACCTTAAAAAGTTAATACTGATGGGCTAAACTTAGTTACTGATGAGCATTATTATAGTAATCTTAGGCTAAAAATTTAGTAGCTGCTAGGACCTACGTTAATAATGTTTGGAGCATATAGATCTTCTTAATTAAAATATAAGCGGTTGAGTTTTTTCCTGTCAAACAAATTCGCTTATAGGTTTCCTTAAAATTGGATGATTCTTGATTTTTCTTTCACTCATAAGAAACTTTCTCAAGATAAAGAATCAGTTATTCAGTCGGTAAATCAAAACCTTATGAGTGCTTCTCATTTACATCTAAATTGCTTTTGTCTAACACATATACTCTCATAAACGAACCTATCCAGACCTTAATCGAACTTCTCTTAATCAACAATGGTGAATTTGGAATTCTGCGACAAACAGAACATGGTTGCTTATATAAAGAAACCAACTGGGTGTGAAGGATTCTATGAGATAATATATTTTCTCAATGGTAGTTATATAAGGTATTCTCTTACTAAAAATCCTACTATATATGTTTCTCTCATCAAAAAGTTTTGGCAGACTGCTACTGTCAGAACAGTTGATAATGAAGAACAAGAAATAACTGCCACAGTTGATGGCAAAGAATTCACTATTACTGAAGCATCTGTTATGAGACATCTCCAATTAGCAGATGTAGATGGTATTTGTGTTTTGCCCATTCTACTAAATTTTTTTGATCAACTCTCACTGATGGGGTATGTTTTAACTGATGATAAACTAACTTTTCAAAAAGGCAATTTTTCCCCTCAGTAGAGATTTTTGATCCATACCACCCTACACTGTCTTAGCCTTAAGAAAACTTTTTGGGAACAATTTAGTAGCAATATAGCAACTGCTATTATTTGCTTGGCCACAAACAGAACTTGTAACTTTTCTAAATTGATTTTTGATGGTATGGTAAAAAACTTGGATAGTAAATATAAATTTTTAATGTATCTAATATTTATTCAAATATTTTTGGACAAGAACAAAGATTCCTTAATCCACACAATAGAAAATATATTGCTCATAATTTAACTCCAAAACTTTTTTGCAATATGAAAAGAGGTTTTTCTAGGGAACACACACCTTTGTTTCCAAGTATGCTAGCAATTCAAACAAAAGGTGGAGTGAAGGTTCAAGACATCACTTGTACCCCAACCACCACCTTCTACTGCTCAACCTACTAATGAAGAACCAATCCCTAGTGTTGTATCATCATCACACCAAAAGACTCAAACACCTAGGCAAGCCTTAAACAAGGTCACTGAGTTACCTCAGAATAGTGAGCCTATACCCAATGTAATAGATAAGGTTGTCTATGAGGAGTGGGATGACAGAGTAGAAAGGTCTACCACTACTGCTGGTAGCTTAGATGCAGAGCATGCTAGTGGTAACATTAATAGGACCCAATCCACGACAATACCTAATGGGTCCTATACTTTAGGAAATTGGTGCTCGCTGCGTTGTCCCAGGTGCCAAGATGCCATATAGGGGGTTCCATTTGCTCAGACTAGGTCTGAGCGGGTATACACCGCCATGTGATTCACCTCTCCCAAGAGTTCACGGACTTAGAAGTGATGAGCGCAGTATGACGACTACCAGATTTGTTGTTTTTGTACAAATTGTCTAAGAAGTGGATAGTTGGTGGCAGATTTGAAGCTCATAACTTAAGCAAGTATTATGGTGCTGCTTATACCAAGCTTATCATGAAGTGTGAAAAACGTTAAAGATTACTGTCAAAGACAAGCTCATTCAGAAGGTGAGCCAAAATTGTCTGTTTCGATGTGGAAGAGGATTTCAGAGGTTTCTCCAAAGAAGGGAGGATGATAAGAAGAAATTGATTAATGATCGCTTTAAAATTATTTCCATTTTACTATATATTATATATATTATATATATATATATATATATATATATATATATATATATATATATATATATATTATTTATATATAAATAATATAATAATAAGAATTATCTTAAAGATATCAATAATAAGAGAGTAAGAATTCCGTGAGGCTTTTAAAAGGATATTTACTTTTACCCAAAGTAAAAATCCTAAAAAACGCTCTTCCCGGGTTCAATGTCAGACGAGGCGTGTGAATGGAAAATCAACAATGGTTAACGATTCTGTGAACAATGCTTGAATATCACATATTTGATTTGGTTTTCTATTTCTACAAATAAAATGCACAAACAAGTAAAGGCACGCTAAAAACGAAAGCAAATAAGGCTAAAACACTAAAACCGATAACGGGATTCAAAACCCGTTCTTTAAAAAACCCAACTTTCTAATATTTTAACCCTACAAATGAAATTTAATTTTATCAGTCCTAAATGATAATAAAATTTTAGAAAAAAGAATTATTTTTTTTAACTTTTATTTTAAATTATTATGAAATTAAAAACAGTTTTAATAGAAAAAATTAATTAAAAATATTAAACTATTTTGAAAAATTCTAAAAAAAAATATAAAAAGTACTTTGCACTATGCTGAACCTAAGAAAAATGAAACGGTGTCAAAAGCTTATTGAAATAAGCAGGAAATAAGCTAAAATGGGCTGAAAGCTTAAAAGGCCAAAATGTGTATAAAAGAAAGGTGGTGTGAGGTTATATCTGAAAAAGACCCCAGGTGGAGTTGGTGTTTGTGGTCCTGTGTGTGTAAAGCTGGTGTTGGGTTGAGGTTCAGGGGTCCGTGCCCTTGCTCCACCCTTGACTTCCCCAATTCCTATGTTTTTATTTTTGCAAAATTTTTGAAACAGCTTTTTAGATAAGCTAAAAATAAGGACTTTTTGTGAAATGACTTTTTATAAAAACCTAAAATAAGCTAGAAATAAGCTTCTAAAAGTGACAGACTTGGTTAAAGGCTAACTATTTAGCCTTTTAAGGCTAAATAAGCTAAGTGACAAACAAATAAGCTAAAAATTAACGATCAGCAAACACTAATAAGCATAATGGAACCAAAAAATAAGCAAATAAAATGAGCTAATACTAAGCTTAAATGACAGATTCACCTAAAAGGCTTTTAAACTTAACATTCTAAACTGAAAAAGCTAATAAGCTTAAATAAACTCTAACCTAAGCTAAATAAACTAAAAGCACTTTAATCCTAACTTAATAAGCAAATCTAAACTAAGTTTAAGCAATCCTAACAGCTGAAAAGCTCAAATAAGCTAATAAGCAATTTGGCCAAAAAGAGTACTTAAACAGCCCAATGAGGCACTTTTGGGCTTAATTTTAAGCCCCAAATCAGATCCTTATGGCTTATTGACCAAAAGGACAATCAAGCTTATACATTAAGCTACAAGAATCAACAAAGAAAAAGCATTTTGAAATTCAGATAAGCCATGAAAAAGCCACATGAAAAGGCAGTTTCACTCAGTATGCTGAGTTTTTTCAAGTTTTTGTAAAAGACAAAAAGCTATCTGCAGGCCTATTTTTAAGCTAGTAAATAAGCTTTAAAAACTAAATTAAGCTAAAACATATTAAGCCCTATACCTAATGAACACTTAAGACTAAAAATAAGCTAATGAAATAAGCTGGAAAGCAATTGAAAAAGAGGTCAGTACATACTGACCATAATTAGTATGTACTCACTTGGCTTTTTTTTTAAATTGGTGATTTTAAGCCCTAAAATTAAGCTAGATTAAGCGTAATTATAAAACTAAAAATAAAAAAACTTGATTAAGCTTTGATATCCTAAGAGCTTATGCTATCAAATTCAAGTTCTAAAACCTACTTTAACTAATCTAAATTTGCTATTAAAATGAACTTTTTAAGAAAAAAAAACTACTTTGACAGATTTTGACTTGAAGCACAATTGACAATTGCACACCTTGAACTTATTCTATTCCTATTGCATTTTAGACCTTAACACAAAGTATGAAAACAACCACTTACAAGTCTTAACCAAAATCTAAACCCAATAAGCCTGATACCAAATTAGAATAAAACTCAGATTCAAGCAATGTAGTTCACACAAACCTTAAACTAGCGAATTTAGACTAAATCAAAGCTATGGTGAAGTAGCTTAGATCATAGTGACCCAAAACCATTTTAGATCATTTTGAACCATTGTAAGTCTTAAACCAATACCCCCCCCCCCCCCCCCCCCCCCTCTCCTTAAGATCTAAAAAACATTTACGCTTAAAATAGCTTAAGAAAACTTGTGAAAACCAAAAACAGTTTAAGCATATGGTATAATAAAGACATTTAAACAATTAGAACATAAAAATAAAGCAATAAAAATAAGCAAACTAGATTAAGCAGTATTAAAGACTAAAATTTGGCAGTTTTAATGAAAAGCTTAAGCAAAGAAAATTAAAACATTAAGCAAGCATACATAAGCATTAAACAACATAAATAAGCATAAATAAGCATAAATAAGCATAAATAAGCAGACATAAGCAGTAATAAGCTTAAATAAGCAAATGAACAGTAAATAAGCTAAAAATGAAAATGAAAGTGTACCTTAGTCCTTTGCTTAAACAAGGACTCAAATAGCTTTTTCAAGCTTAATCTACAAGGCTTAGCTATTATAAAATAGCTGTTAAATACCCAATACGCTTTTCCTTGTAAGCTTATCATCCAAGTTAGCTTTTTGAGGTGATTTTTAAGTAAAAACTTTAGTTAAGCTTTTGAAAAAGCTTAACTAAGTTGGACATGAGTAAGCGAGCTAAATAGCTTATGAAAATGGCTTTAGAACATAAATTAAGCTTAAATGCATTTAAGTAAAGACAGGATTAAATTGACAGAATTTTAAAACTTAAAACTTGAATTTCATTAAAACTTAAGAATTACATTGCTTTGAAAAGTAAAGTACAATTTAAAGTAAAGAAAAGAAGTGAATAAGACTAAAAAAAATAAAGCTACACTACTCCTAAATTACTTAAGTTCTACTGTGACCAAAAGCTCCTATTTATAGCCGTTTGTGAAGCTTTGAGTTGTGTTTGTTGTGTTTCTTCTGTGAGGAGCTCGAAATCTTCATCACAGCCATCCATTTATCTTGCTCTCCAAGTCCTTTAATCTAAGCCCTTGATTCTTTCTTCAAACCTTTTGATGAATATGGATTTAGGGGATTGCCAACATGGATTTGTTGTGTTATGATGTGGGCTTGAGTTGGGAGGGTGATGTTTTTGTCTGTAGTTGCAGGGGACGAGGTGAAGGAGATACATGAATAGTGTCTTGGCGGGAAATAGTTTGGTTTGTTTAACTAGGTTTTGGATAACAGTTGTTTGCCCTGTTTTTGTTAAGTTGTTGCATCGTTAGTCCTTTTGGACTAACAATGTTAGTCCTTGAGGACTAACGATGTAAGGTGTAAAGGGGTAGTGGGCTAACGAGGTTAAGTGGGGTTTGGGCCAAGGTTACTTGGGCCGGTTATAATAGAATGGGTTTAATTGGTTTAGGCTTATTCAGCCATAGTATAAATATCTTAATGGGCTGACCCGGCCCATTAGATGGGTGCGGGTTGGCCCATTAAGTATTTCTTCAGTTTCAGCTTCGGCTTTGACTTTTGTTGACTTTGACTTTTTACTTTGTCACGCTCTTTCCATTCCGTGCTCGGTTTTGTCCGTTTTGGCTTGATTTTTGTCCTTTAGTGAATATCCGTTACCTGCACAATCATAAATCACAAAACACACAAATACAATGTATTTTTGGTATATTTTGGTCATTTTAGGCACGTTTTTATAGGCAAAAGGTATGTGTAATTAAGCACATACCAAAATCCCCATACTAAGATATTGTTGTGTCCTCACGCAATGCCTATAAGTTAAAACACTTTAGAAAACAATAATCTCAATCCCCCGACTTTATTCGCATCAAATAAGTGCTAGTGTCATCGAGGAGAATTAAAGAATTCATTAGTTTTGAAAGAGCCCCCGTTTTTGACCAATTTTATAAATCTACACTTATTACCACACATATTTTTGTATTTGTCCTTTTTCTCATTTTTTATACTTTTTTCTTTTTAACCAACTAACTAGAATGTATGGACTTTCATTATTTTCATAACTTTAAGGGTCACGGAATAAGAAGCACTTTAATCCTAAAATGCTCAAAAAGATAAATTCATCGTCCCCGACTTTTCACTCGTCCTAAACCAAGCTTAAAAACGAAATCACCGTTAAATATAAGTTAAGATGCTAACACTACTCATACTTGTACCTTGTGAAACTTTTCGCTCCCGACAATTATTATATCTTAGGTGAATGTGCTTATTTCGAATTTCAACCATAGATCAAATGTTTTGCAAAATTTCTATGCTTCACGTTCCACCCAAAAGTAATGGAGTTGGGAAGGCAAAGATTCATCCCATGTAGCGGACTTTCGTCTCTGGCAAATCCCAACCTTGCGGCTAGTGACCAGGCTTTGACACCCAAGTGACTAGTATCGGGACTCACGGGACTTCGGTTCAGAACTCTTGGATTTCTTTTATACTAAAATCACATTTTAAACGAAATAGTCTTAGTTCAAAAGCATTTTTAAATTAAAGGCAAAAGAGTTTTTTCTATTATTTATTAAATCACATATATCACACTTAATATAAATATACATCCTTTAAACTAAGGAAATCCTTGACCTTTTGGAAGGCTGCAACATCGGTTGTGAGCCGACAAGATGCAACAAACTTTTATCAGTCTCGGATAAATACTATGTGCCTTTTTTAGAAGACTGCAACATCGGTTGTGAGCCGGCAAGATGCAATAAACTTTTATTAGCCCACAGTTATTATTATTATTATTACCTCATTTTTTCATTTTTTTTATTTTTTTTACACTTTATATTACCAAGATATAGAGAAAATTTCTTTTTAGAAAATTTAAGTATAAATTTGAACTAAGACTAAAATTATTGATATCGACCATACTTCAAAAATTGTTGATTTAAGTTTAATTTTCGAAAAGAGCACGTATTATTAGTCCGGGTTAGAAGCATTTGGGTGAGAAAAGCACAAACTACACTTTATGTTTTTTTTTTTGAGTCTTAGATTTAACTATAATCCCCTTGGTTTAGCATCTAACTCATAATTAACTCTATCATTTCTTGTTCTTCGCAAATTTAAAATCTTTAATAAAAAGATCCGCGAATGCTTAGTCTAAAAGTTAAGGAACAAGCTAGAGCTCAACACGCTCGATCGAGTCAAAATTTATTCTTATTCTACCCAGCAGGAAAGTCAAAATTGTGACAAAACACTTATTTTATTTTTGAAATTTTGGTGGTAAAAACAGGATTACGTAAAAACAACGACTGCAGGCACAATCAAATCGATAGATCCCCCATACTAGAACTGAACATTGTCCTCAATGTTTTAAGAAGGGTCTCTACGTAAATCTAAAGCCGTTTATTAAGTATGCTCAAAGATAAACGTTAGTCGATAAGATTAGGATATTGGATTCCCAAAATGAAGCTGAGGATGTAAAGATCGAGTGATCGAAGGACAAAACTACGAGCATGAGTCTTCAAAATCCGGGCAATCCTGGACATACAATACAAAACTACAAAACACGAGAAAGGTAGAGGCGAGCCTCCTCACAACACACTTATTCATTACTACTATTGTAAATATATTAGGATAAGCATGGGTTGCCACCCACGAAGCGCTTTTTTTTGTTAACCGAGTCTTGAGCCTGACTCGATCCCCCATACTTGAGCTGGCCAATGAGGATATAAGTGGAGAAACGAAACATCCAAGATAGGAATGTCCCCTCCAGAAATAATCATCGGGCTTTCAGAAATGAGCTGGAAAGCTTTAAAGCCCTGATAAGATAAGAGATGAGGAGATTTTTCCTCATTAAAAGCAAGAATACCAGGATTGAAAACGTTGTCCTTATTTTCGGATGAAAATGGGAGCAAAGTGTCAAACACTGGAGAAAGAGGATCACGGATGAATGAGATAGAAAATCCATTCGGTGATAGAAATCTCTTGGATTGGACTTCAATGAATATCCCTGGATCGAAAATCTTGTTTCTAGTTCCGGAAGGAAAAGAAACTACAAGGTCGGATCCGAGGGAATCACTAGAAAGAGTGAAATCCGAATCCAGTTGAAGGGTGGGATGGGTGGGTAAAACATTAGGCACATGAACTCTTGGTTCTCTTGTTGTATTATCAAAAATATCCTCTACCACATCCATAGTAAATTTTCCCGAATCGGGCTCACTATCACAAAAGAATGCTTCATAATCTGGAAGAGATAAATCCAAATAAGAAGTGGGACTGCCACTACTAATCTCTTCCAGATTAAAGAAAAAAGTTTCAGATTCGGGTAAAGAATTATCAAAGGTGTTAGTCTCCTCCAAGAAAAAGTTAAGAGATGTGGAGGAAGACTTGGTCATAAAATCGGAAGATGGAGTGGGATTATCTTTTAATGCTTCGATCTTAGCAATAAGAAGATTGACATTCAACAATTTTTCATGAAGAATATCGTCTTTGATTGTTAGAAGAATATCAGTATCAATCCCTCTAACTTCCATGATAACAATCTCCACCACCTCTAAGCTGACGAGCTTAGGATCGGGAGATGATGCCTCAACATAATCGATGTTGTCACTGTAAAGCGAATCGTTATCACTCGAAGAATAATCATTGTTGGAATCGATGACAGTTTCATAATCATCTTTAAGAGTTTTTGAATGGCGAGGAAAAGAGTTATCATACATCAAAATTTTCCAATAAAAACGGATATCTCCTTATGATCAAAGTCGGCTATAAACAATTTCCCGGTGGGGGGAATTGGAGCGATAAGAGAGAGTTCATCGGCGAACTCCTCGAGAAAGAAATCAATCTTAGGAGAAGATATCACGTTATCACGATTAAGCACGGATTCAATTAGATTAGATTCGGCATTAAAATGATCATTACTATTTCCTGGTGGAATTGAATGATATCATCTAACACCTAATCCTTTTTTCGGAGTAAGGAATCATCACAAACGGGCAAATCACATTCACTTTCGGATATACCATCGGACTCACTTGGGGTATGGACAAGGTCCTCAACACTAGACTTTATTACTTCGTCCGATTCCGTTGCCGGAATAGTGTCGAGATGCTTATCCTCCATTATAAGAGAGTCAACGGGCTCCTCGGTTAATAAAACGGGTGTGATTGCAATACACGGAGGAAGTTCAGAAATAATAATATCTCTCAAGGGAATAGAACTTTCTACGTTATCATCATCATCGTAGCAAAATGGGAATCTTCCGACATTGCGAAGGCTCGGGAGTATAAGTATCAAGATTAACCACTTGTTCTTGCCGTTGTTGTAACCAAGTTTGAAACATCTCACGAAGCTTACTCATAGAATCATTCAACACTTGTTGAGCTTTTAGATGATCATTCATTGAATCAATATGATCAATGATAAATTGCGAGGGTTGAAATTGGTCAAAACCAAAAGAATTAGAATTATAGCAAAAATTTGGCTCATAATAATTTTCATTCATTGGTTGACATTGGAAAGTCTCATGAGGGCCCCCGCAATTTTCACAACAAGGTTCGTAGAAGATCACTTGTTGACATTGAAAAGTCTCATGCGGGCCCCCACAGCGGGTACAACAAATATATTGTTGTTGAAAACATTGAAAATTTTGTGGGAAATTAAAGTCTTGATTGTAACACGGTTCCGGATTATAGATAAACGGAACTTGAGGTGGACAATCGTAACCATAATGAGCATCGTTCCCACAAAACTCACAAGAATACGTCGGGGGTTGTGAAGGTGGGTTGAAAACGTTAGGAGAATCATCGACAAAATTAGGAGTGGAATCATAAGTGAATGAACTTCCATCTCCAGAATAGCATGTCGGATGAAAACTTGGCAAAGTTTGTGGGAACTCATCAACGTTTTGATTATGGCATGGTTCCGGATTAGAGATAGTCGGAACTTTCGGCGGACAATTATAGCCATAATGAGCACCGTTCCCACAAGACTTACAAGTACATCGTTGACAAAAGATACCGTCTAACGAATCACCACACTCGTAACAACAATGATGGTCGATTAGTGGAGGACTTTGTGAAACATTTTCGGAAATATTTGGAGAATCATTTAAAGAATTCGGATTCGGATTATTTCCATATCTTGAAGCACAAATCAAACAAAGTCCTTTGCTAAGACCACTTCCACACCTCATGCAAGTACATCGTTGACAAAATTCACCATCTCCTAACACATCTTTACAATGAAAGCAATGACGTTGGTTGGACGAAAACGTGTGGGGATGTGGTGGTGAGTCGGGAGCTTTATTAGAATCATGAACAAATTTGCCAACGGAACTCATATTCGAACAACAACATTCTTTATTATACAAAGATCCACAAGACGAACACTCTTTAAACGTGAAGAGGGGATTCAAACGATAATCGAGTGACGCCATAAGAATTAAACAATATAGAGGGTTAAGAAAAGAATTAAATGGATAAGAAGAAAAAGAAGATTATTTTTGGGTTTTTAGGTTTTTTTAAACAATTCATTTTATTAAAGGACAAAATGAGACCGAATAACTTAAACCAATAATCAACAAGCTTCACGGTAGCTCTTTAAAAGAAAAACGCACAAAGGAGCGGAGGAGCGGGAAAGCGCGAAGCTATTAAAAACCCTCTCCTTTCGGGTCGTAGTTCCTCGGAACAACCCTCCTTATACCCCTCTTATAGTTTGTTAATCTCTTAAAGGTGAGCCGTACTTCACAAGTGACACAAAGGCAAGTTTTAATCTTTTGTTTGGGAACTTATTATGATAATGCTCAAGTTGAGAGCATTATATTGATGATGGATTTTGATCTTCTCTCTTTTTTATATATATTCACAAATAAAACAATAAACTTCACGAGGAAGGATCTTCAAGTCACTAATCGTCAAACCGTAACGATATTGTCGCAACACACCTCCCCGACAGCGGCGCCAAAATGATAATCACCTTTTTAAGGGTAATTATATATCAAATAGTATAATAAAATATCAAATATAAAATCCCCGCAAGTCAACCTAGTCAACCCTTTAGGAAAAAGGTCAACAAACTCACGGGTATGATATAAATGATTCCGGGCAAGTGATCACCCGGGTCGTTCTCCCAACGAGGCGTGCAATGGAGAGTCGAAAGTCGGTTTGATATTTGATGTTTGAATAACAAGATTTTGATTGGTTTTCTATTTCTACGGGAAAAACAAGTAAAAGGCAACTTAAATCTAAAACGAAAGCAAAAACGAATTTAAAAACGTAAACGGGAACGTAAAAACGCGACTCGAAAACCTAAAACATGAAATTTTAACCCTACACATGCAAATTTAATTTTTACAAATCCTAAATGATAAAAGAAAATTAAAAAAAGGATTATATTTTTTTGACTTTTATATTATTTATTATGAATTAAAAACTGATTTAATCTAAATTAATTATTAAAAATACTAAACTAATTTATAAAATTATGAAAAATTCAGGGAAAGTACTTTACGCTATGAAGAATGCAAGAAAAATAAGACTTTAGAAAAACTGCTTAAAAATAAGCAGTTATTAAGCAAATAAGGTTAATAAGCAAAACTGGAAAAACAACCTTAAATAATAAATGTTGCAAACGTATAAATGAAAAAGACCCCAGGGCAGTTGGTGAGTGTGTGGTATGCTAAGGTGTTTGTGTGTGAAGGGAGAGGTCACAGGTTCGACCCTTGTGGCCTCTCTTTTTGATTTTTTTTTTCAATTTTCTTTTTAAAAACTTAAAGAACAGACAAAAATAAGCAACTTTTAAAACTACAACTTTTTATGAAACTTAATATTAAGCTAGAAATAAGCTAAAGAAAAAGACAGATTGGCTTTTACTTACTAAGTTACTAATACTAAACTGTTAAGCTATTAAAAACTCAATAACCAATTTCAAAGCACAAATAAGTTAACACAGGTAGACTACTAGACCTATTAAGCACAGAGGAATAAAAAAAGCACAACAAAAAAGCTAAATAAGCTAAAAAGAAGCACATAAGTACTAACCTTTAGTTAGTACTGCTAGGCTTAGCAGTTTGGATTTGACTTAATAAGCAAATAAGAAAAGTAAATAGCAATAACATACAACACTTAACGCCTAATAAGCTCTTATGACTCAATTTAAGCAATCAGTTTGAGATGAAAAGCTCTGGAAAGCTGAAATGACAACAAGACTTAAACTAGCAATTTTAAAGACAAATGACCACTTTTTAAGCTAAGTTTAAGACTAATTAAGCACTTAGAAAATAAGAAAAAGCTAAAAACAGATCAAGTTTAGCATACAAAGAGCAAATTAAAACAAAAATTAAGAAAATTGGATTTGAAATAAGCTGAAAAAGGACTCTTAAAAAGGGGTCAGTATATGCTGATACCAATCAGTATATACTGACTTTGATTTTGGAAAAATTCTAACTTTACCACCAGAAATTAAGCTAGAATAAGCTGTTAAAAATCCTCAAATAGCAAAAACAGATAAAGCATGATACCTTAAGAGCTTATGCTATCAATTTCAGACCCTTAAACACCTTTTTTCAAAAAATTTGCAATTGAAAACCTGACTTTTAAACATTGAAAAATAGACTGACATTTGGACAGATAATGACTAAAACCAATGGACAATAGCACACTTATATTAACTCAATTCTACTGCATCTAGGACTTAAAACAAGCATGAAAGCAACACCAAATAACACTTAATCAAAATCAAACTAAATAAGCTGAAAAATCAACTCAAAATACCATAGTTTTAAACCACTTTTAGACAAAACCATAAAACTCACATTTAAACTTTTTAAAAACTGATTAACACAACTCAAAAGGGCTTGTTAAAGTTGGATTAATGACCCAAAAAGTTTTTAAACCATTTTTGACCCACTTTCCCTCTTAAACCAAACACCCCTTTAAAAACTGGTTTTGGATATTAAACTAGGAAAAAGTTGAATTAAGCTAAGAATTGTAAAAAACAGATTAAGCATAAGGCAATTAAAGGACAAATAAGCATTAACTAATAACTAATAAGCACAAATAAGCAGGACAATAAGCAGGATAATAAGCAGGACAGAATATGAGCTAAAATAGAGAAATAGCAATGTGTACCTTAATCCTTTGCTTAAACAAGGATTATTTAACTCCTAATAAGCTCTAACCTACCCAGCTTATTTGAAATAAGCAGTCTAATAACCCCATAAGCCCTTCCATTATAGGCTTATCATCCATAAGCTAAAATCAAAATTCTTGATTCCAATGACAGAAAAATCACAAAAGCTGTTAGAAAAGCTTATATTAGCAAAACATCTTTTAAAAGCTTATGAGAGCTTATAGAAAGGACTTTTGAACAAAATTAGCTTAAAGGCATAAAAAGAAGACAGATTTGCATAACATAAAAACTTAACTTTTCATTAAAATATTAAAAGGTTACAAGGCTTTTGAAAATGATAGAAATTTAAATGACATAAAACATAAATAAAAACATTAAAAGTAAAATTATACTACTCCTAAACTAGATACTTTACAAAATGAAATCCTACACTATTTATAGAAAAACACAAGTCTTAGGCTGTGCTTGTTGTGTTTTTGTTGTGAGAGACTTCAAAACCTCATCTTGGCCCTTCAATCATCTTGCCCTCCACATTCTTGAATCTCAGCGATTGATTTTTAGTCTCAATTTCATCACCATTAAAAGATTATAGGATTGCCAAGGTGTTTTTTTGGAGCGATATGATGTGGGGTTTGAGAGTGAGAGTGATGGGTTTGTTTGTTGGAGCAAGGTTCAAGGTTAAGAGGGACAAGACTGATTAATAGTGTTTGGTTTGTTAGGCGGAAAGATACTGTAGGTATTGTTAGTTTAATTGTTAACGGGGTTAGGGGGTTAAGGATGTGGGGTGTAAAGGATTTTAAGGTGTAGGGGCTAATATTGTTAGTCCTTAAGGACTAGCAATGTTAGTCCTTAAGGACTAACTGTGAAATGGGTTTAGGACAATTATGGCTAACGGGGTTAAATGGGTATTTGGGCTTATATTAGGATTTGGGCCAGTTTTATATTTAAGGGTCTTGGGCCTATTTAAATTTAAAAGCCTTTTAACTTTATTCTTTAATTAGCTTAACGGCAGCCCCGCCCATTAGTGGCGCGGGTATGGTCCCATTTACTATTTCTTTTCTTTACTTCGATTTGGCTTGACTTGACTTTTCGGTGTTGACTTTGACTTTTGTTGACTTTCCATTCCCGTGCTCGGTTTTGTCCGTTTGGCTTTGTTTTTGTCCTTTTATGAATATCTGTTACCTGCACAATCATAAATCACAAAACACACAAATACAATGTATTTTTGGTCATTTTAGGCACGTTTTTAAAGGTAAAAGGTATGTGTAATTAAGCACATACCAAAATCCCCCATACTAAACTATTGTCGTGTCCTCACGCAATGCTATAAGTAAACACTTAGAAAACCAAGAATCTCAATCCCCCTCGACTAATTACCTCGAAAAGTAGCTAAGTGTTCATCGAGGGGAATTAAAGAATCAATAGTTTAGAAAAGCCCCGTTTTGACCATTTTTAAATATTTACACTTATTCACACACATATTTTTGTATTTATCCTTTTCTCATTTTTTTGTACTTTTTTTTTATAATCAACAACTAACATGTTTGACTTTCGTTTAGTATCCATAACTTTTAAGGACATAGAACAAGAACGCTACTTTAATCCTAAAAATGCTCAAAAAGATAAATCAGCGCCCCGACTTTTCACTTGTCCCAAACCAAGCTTAAAAACAAAATCACCGTTAAATATAAGTTAAGATGCTACCACTACTCATATTTGTAACTTGTGAAACTTTTCGCTCTCGGCAATTATTATATCTTAGGTGAATGTGCTTATTTTGAATTTCAACCATAGATCAAACGTTTTGCAAAATCTTCAACTTCACGTTCTACAAGACCCAAAAGTAATGAGATTGAAGGCGAGATCACCTCATGTACACTTTCGTCTGGGCACATACCTAACCGTTGCGAACTAGTTGATTGTGGTTTTAAGTACTAAGTGACCCAGGCTTTTGACAACAGATCCCCACAGAGACTAGTAACAGAGACTCACAACCTATCGTTCCAAAATCTCTATGTTTCTTGTTATTACATAGCTTATTAAAAAACTAAAACCTTAAATGCCATAGTCTTAGATTTCAAAAGCATATTTAAATTAAGAAAAGAGATTTTCCTTATATATATAATTCAATTTACATACACTTAATATAATTACACATCCATTTTAAACTATTGAAAATCCTTGACCTTTAGAATGCTGCCCAACATCGGTTTGTGAGCCGGCAAGATGCAACAAACTTTTATCAGTCTCGATAAATTACTATGTGCCTTATTTAGAAGATCTGCAACATCGGTTTTGTGACCGGCAAGAATGCAGTAAACTTTTATCAGCCACATTTTATATTATTGTCTACCAATCCTCATTTTATAATATATATAAATATATATTATATATATATACTATATATAGATAATATATATAAATAAAATATAAATATAAATTACCACGATAAATATAGAGAAAGTTCTTTTAGACGAAAAAAAAAATTAATTTACGTATTAATTTGGACCTAAGACAAAAATATATTGACTTACATTTCAAAAACTGTTGATTTGAGTTTAATTTTCAAAAATAGCACGTATTATTAGTCCGGTTAGAAGCTTATGGGAGAAAAAGCCACAAATTACACTTATGAGCTTGTAAGATTTCCAAATAATCCTTGTTTAGCATCTAACTCATACTTAACTCTATCATTTTTCGTTCTTCGCAAAGATCCGCGAATGCTTAGTCTAAAAGTTAAGGAACAAGCTAGAGCTCAACACGCTCGATCGAGTCAAAATTTATTCTTATTCTACCCAGCAGGAAAGTCAAAATTGTGACAAAACACTTATTTTTTTTTTGATTTTTTTTTTGGTATTTTGGTGGTAAAAACAGGATTACGTGAAAACAACGACTGCAGGCACAATCAAATCGATAGATCCCCCATACTAGAACTGAACATTGTCCTCAATGTTTTAAGAAGGGTCTCTACGTAAATCTAAAGCCGTTTATTAAGTATGCTCAAAGAACAAACGTAGTTCTGATAAGATTAGGATATTAAGATTCCCAAAATGAAGCTGAGATGTAAAGATCGAGTGTCGAAAGGACAAAAACTACAGCATGAGTCTCAAAATCCGGCAATCCTGACACATACAATACAAAAGTACAAAACACAGAAAGGTAGAGGCAGCCTCCTCAGAAACAACACATTTTTCATTATCTACTATTTAAATATATTAGGATAACCAATGGTTTGCGCCACCCACAAGCGCTTTTTTTTGTTAAACCGAGTCTTAGAGCCTGGACTCGATCGCCCTACTTAGCTGGTCCAATGAGGATAGAAATGAGGAAATGAAAACATCCAAGTTAGGAATGACGAATGTATCAGTCCCATTTTGTCCATCTTTGACGTAGTCATTGGCCCCTCCAGAAATAATCATCGGGCTTTCAGAAATGAGCTGGAAAGCTTTAAAGCCCTGATAAGATAAGAGATGAGGAGATTTTTCCTCATTAAAAGCAAGAATACTAGGATTGAAAATGTTGTCCTTATTTTCGGATGAAAATGGAGCAAAGTGTCAACACTGGAGAAAGAAGGATCCCGATTAATACATAGAAAATCCAGTCGTGATAGAAAACTCTTAGATTGGACTTCATGAAATATCCCTGGATCGAAAATCTTGTTTCTAGATCCGGAAGGAAAAGAAACTTCAAGACCGGATCCGAGGGAATCATTAGAAAGAGTGAAATCCGAATCCAGATTGAATGGTGGGATGTGTGCTAAAACATAGGCACATTGAACTCTTGGTTCTCTATTGTTGGATTCTCAAAAATATCCTCTACCGCATCTATAGTGTAAATTTCCCGAATCGGCTCACTATCACAAAAGAATGCTCATAATCGGAAGAGATAAATCCAAATAAAAGTGGGACTAGCCACTAACTAATCTCTTCTAGACTAAAGCAAAAATTTTTCAGATTCGGTAAAGAATATCAAATTATAGTCTCCTCCAAGAAAAGTTAAGAGATTTGATGAAGACTTGGTACACAAATCAGAAATGGATGGGAATTATCTTTTAATGGCGCGCTTCGATCTTAGCAATAAAGAATTGACATTCAACAATTTTTCACGAATAAATGTCGTCTTTGAATTGTTAGAAAATAGTCATAACCAATCCCCTCCAACCTTCCGGATAACACATCTCCACTAACCTCTAAGCTGGGATCGGGAGGTGATGCCTCAACATAATCGATGTCGTCATTGTAAAGCGAATCGTTATCACTCGAAGAATAATCATTGTTGGAATCGATGAAAGTTTTAGGATCATCTTTAAGAGTTTCCGGAGGGCGAGGAAAAGAGTTATCATACATCAAATTTCCAATAAAACGGATATCTCCCTTTGGATCAAAGTCGGCTTCAACAAATTCCGGTGGAATTGGAGCAATAAGAGCGAGTTCACCGGCGAACTCCTCGAGAAAGAAATCAATCTTAGGAGAAGATATCACGTTATCACGATTAAGCACGGATTCAATTAGACTAGATTCGGCATTAAAATGATCATTTACCATTTCCCGGTGGAATATGAAGTGATAATCATCTAACAACCTTCAACTTTTCGTGAGAAGAATCCTCATAAACGTGCAATCACATTGACTTTCGGATATACCAGTCGGACTCACTTGGGTAGGACAAGTCCTCCAACACTAGACTTTATTACTACTGTCACGATTTCTGTACCAGAATAGTGTCGAGATGCTTATCCTCCATTATAAGAGAGTCAACGGGATCCTCGGTTAATAAAACGGGTGTGATTGCAATACACGTAGGAAGTTCAGAAATAATAACATCTCTCAAGGGAATAGAACTTCCCCGACTTCTCATCACGTAGCAAATGGGAATCTTCCGACATTGCAAAGGCTCGGGAGTATAAGTATCAAGATTTACCACTTGTTCTTGCCGTTGTTGTAACTAAGTTTGAAACGTCTCACGAAGCTTACTCATAGAATCATTCATCACTTGTTGAGCTTTTAGATGATACAGTTTCATTTGAATTAATATGAACAATGATAAATTGCAGGGCTAAATTCTGTCAAAATCAAAACCAAAAGAATTAGAATTATAGCAAAAATTTGGCTCATAATAATTTTCATTCATTGGTTGACATTGGAAAGTCTCATGAGGGCCCCCATAATTTTCACAACAAGGTTCGTAGAAGATCACTTGTTGACATTGAAAAGTCTCATGCGGGCCCCCACAGGATAGCCTGAACAAATTATATTTTTGGTATGAAAAACATTGAAAATTTTTGTGGAAAATTAAAGTCTTGATTGTAACACGGTTCCGGATTATAGATAAACGGAACTTGAGGTGGACAATCATAACCATAATGAGCATCGTTCCCACAAAACTCACAAGAATACGTCGAGGGTTGCGGAGGTGGGTTGAAAACGTTAGGAGAATCATTGACAAAATTAGGAGTGGAATCATAAGTGAATGAACTTCCATCTCCAGATAGCCAGTGCGGATAAAAACTTGGCAAAGATTTGTGGGAATCAACAACATTTTGATTATGGCTGGTTCCGGATTAGAGATAGTCGAAACTTTCGGCGGACAATTATAGCCATAATGAGCACCGTTCCCACAAGACTTACAAGTACATCGTTGACAAAAGATACCGTCTAATGAATCACCACACTCGTAACAACAATGATGGTCGATTAGTGGAGGACTTTGTGAAAAATTTGGAGAATCATTTAAAGAATTCGGATTCGGATTATTTCCATATCTTGAAGCACAAATCAAACAAAGTCCTTTGCAAAACCACTTCACACCCATCAAGTACACATCGTTGACAAAATCAACCATCCCTAAAACACTTTAAAAGACAGCAATGACGTTGGTTGGACAAAAACGTGTGGGGATGTGGTGGTGAGTCGGGAGCTTTATTGGAATCATGAACAAATTTGCCAATAGAACTCATATTCGAACAACAACATTCTTTATTACACAAAGATCCACAAGACGAACACTCTTTAAACGTGAAGAGGGGATTCAAACGATAATCGAGTGACGCCATAAGAATTAAACACTAAAGAGGGTAAGAAAAGAATTAAATTGAGATTAAGAAGACAAATAAGATAATTTTGGTTTTAGTTTTGTTTTAAAACAATTCATATTAAAGGACAAATGCGACGACTAAACTTAAACCAATAATCACAAGCTTTACGTACTCTTAAAAGAAAAACGCACAAAGAGAAGGGGAGCGGGAAACGCGAAGCTAATTAAAAATCCCTCTTCCTTTCCGGGTCGTAGTTCCTCGGAACAACCCTCCTTATACCCCTCTTATAGTTTGTTAATCTCTTAAAGGTGAGCCGTACTTCACAAGTGACACAAAGACAAGTTTTAATCTTTTGTTTGAGAACTTATTATGATAATGCTCAAGATAAGAGCATTATATTGATGATGGATTTTAATCTTCTCTCTTTTTTATATATATTCAAAAATAAAACAATAAACTTCATGAGGAAGGATCTTCAAGTCACTAATCGTCAAACCGTAATGATATTGTCGCAACACACCTCCCTGGCAGCGGCGCCAAAATGATAATCACCTTTTTAGGGGTAATTATATATCAAATAGTAAAATAAAATATCAAATATAAAATCCCCGCAAGTCAACCTAGTCAACCCCTTAGGAAAAAGGTCAACAAACTCGCGGGTATGATATAAATGATTGCTAGGATTAGGTCGTTCTGGCAAGTGATCACCCGTCGTTATCCACCGAGGCGTGCACTGAAGTCAATAGTCTGTGATAATATTTGAATGCTTGAATTACAATATTTTGTTGTTTCTATTTCTACAGGAAAAACAAGTAAAAGGCAACTTAAATCTAAAACGAAAGCAAAAACGAATTTAAAAACGTAAACGGGAACGTAAAAACGCGACTCGAAAACCTAAAACATGATATTTTAACCCTACACATGCAAATTTAATTTTTATTACAAGATCCTCGAATGAAAAAAGAAAAATTTAAAAGAAGGATTATATTTTTTTTGACTTTATATTATTTATTATGAATTAAAAACTGATTTAATCTAAATTAATTATTAAAAATACTAAACTAATTTATAAAATTATGAAAAATTCAGGGAAAGTACTTTACGCTATGAAGAATGCAAGAAAAATAAGACTTTATAAAAACTGCTTAAAAATAAGCAGTTATTAAGCAAATAAGGTTAATAAGAAAAAGTAGAAAAACAACCTTAAATAATAAATGTTGCAAACGTATAAATGAAAAAGACCCCAAGACAGTTGGTGAGTGTGTGGTATTCTAAGGTGTTTGTGTGTGAAGGGAGAGGTCACAGGTTCGACCCTTGTGGCCTCTCTTTTTGAATTTTTTATTTCAATTTTCTTTTTAAAAACTTAAAGAACAGACAAAAATAAACAACTTTTAAAACTACAACTTTTTATGAAACTTAATATTAAGCTAGAAATAAGCTAAAGAAAAAGACAGATTTGCTTTTACTTACTAAGTTACTAATACTAAACTGTTAAGCTATTAAAAACTCAATAACCAATTTCAAAGCACAAATAAGTTAACACAGGTAGACTACTAGACCTATTAGCAAAGGACTAAAAAAAGCACAACAAACAGAGCTAAATAAGCAAAAAAGAAGCACATAAGTACTCGAACCTTTAGTTAGTACTGCTAGCTAGCAGATGTTGGGATTTGACTTAATAATCAAATAAGAAAAGAAAATAGCAAAAACATAGCAACACTTAACTCCTAATAAGCTCTTAAGTACTCAATTTAGCAATCAGTTTTGAGATGAAAAGCTCTGAAAAGCTGAAATGACAACAGTGACTTCAAACTCTAATTTTGAGCCTGAATTTTAAAAGACAAATGACCACTTTTAAGCTAAGTTTAAGACTAATTAAGCACTTAGAAAATAAGAAAAAGCTAAAAACAGATCAAGTTTAGCATACAAAGAGCAAATTAAAACAAAAATTAAGAAAATTGGATTTGAAATAAGCTGAAAAAGGACTCTTAAAAAGGGGTCAGTATATGCTGATACCAATAAGTATATACTGACTTTGATTTTGGAAAAATTCTAACTTTACCACCAGAAATTAAGCTAGAATAAGTTGTTAAAAATCCTCAAATAGCAAAAACAGATAATGCATGTTACCTTAAGAGCTTATGCTATCAGTTTCAGACCCTTAAACACCCTTTTTCTAACCTAAATTTTCAATTGAAAACCTGACTTTTAAACATTGAAAAATAGACTGACATTTGGATAGATAATGACTAAAACCAAAGGACAATAGCACATTTATGTTAACTCAATTCTACTGCATCTAGGACTTAAAACAAGCATGAAAGCAACACCAAATAACACTTAATCAAAATCAAACTAAATAAGCTGAAAAATCAACTCAAAATACCATAGTTTTAAACCACTTTTAGACAAAACCATAAAACTCACATTTAAACATTTTAAAAACTGATTAACATAACTCAAAAGGGCTTGTTAAAGTTAGATTAATGACCCCAAAAAGTGTTTAAACCATTTTTGGCCACTTTCCCTCTAAACCAAACACCCCATTTAAAAACTGGTTTTTTGGTATTAAACTAGAAAAAGCTGAATTAAAAGCTAAGAATTGTAAAAATAGATTAAGCATAAGGCAATTAAGGACAAATAAGCATTAACCTAATAACTAATAAGCACAAAAAGCAAGACAATAACAGGAATAATAGCAGGACATAATAAGAGCTAAAAATGAGAAATAGAAATTGTACCTTAATCCTTTGCTTAAACAAGGATTATTTAACTCCTAATAAGCTCTAACCTACCTAGCTATTTGAAATAAGCAGTCTAATAACCCCATAAGCCCTTTCATTATAGGCTTATCATCCATAAGCTAAAATTAAAATTCTTGATTTCAATGACAGAAAAATCACAAAAGCTATTAGAAAAGCTTATATTAGCAAAACAGGTTTAAAAGCTATTAAGAGCTTATAGAAAGGACTTTTGAACCAAATTAGCTTAAAGGCATAAAAAGAAGACAGATTTGCATAAACATAAAAACTTAACTTTTCATTAAAATATTAAAAGGTTACAAGGCTTTTAAAAATGACATAATTTAAATGACATAAAACATAAATAAAAACATTAAAAGTAAAATTATACTACTCCTAAACTAGATACTTTACAAAATGAAATCCTACACTATTTATAGAAAAACACAAGTCTTAGAGCTGATGCTTGTAGTTTATTTGTTATGAGAGACTTCCAAAACCTCATCTGGCCTTCAATTCACATGCCATCCACTTTTCTTTGAATCTCAAGCCATGATTATAGTCCCCTTTTAATTCATCAGCCAATTAAAAGTTATAGGATTGCCAAGGTGTTTTTTTGGAGTGATATGATGTGGGGTTTGAGAGTGAGAGTGATGAGTTTGTTTGTTGGAGCAAGGTTCGAGGTTGAGAGCGACAGGGACGGATGAATAGTGGTGGGGTTGTTTGGGAGGGAAAGTAACTTTCAGGTATTGTTAGTTGAAAATATGTTAATGAGGGTTAGGTGTTAAGGATTGGGGTTAAAGGATTTGTAGCGATGAGCGAAAGGTATATATATAGAGGTTCGTCGTAGAACGAATATCGTATATATATAATTACTATTTATACCACACGCTTGGTATATAGTATACAATCAAAGGCCTAGCACAAAGCACATAAAGGATCGGGAAGGATTGCGCGCGCGGATATCGGACATCGGTGAACGACTCGTGAAATTTTTTCAAAAACAGTCATAGTCCAGGTTTTGAAAAACAACCTAGTTCGCTATGACTCGTGCTCTGGTACCAATCTATAACACCCCCAAATTTTCAACGCAGCTGAATACAACATTGGGGTGCTACTTCATAATACAAGCTCACGGTCACGGTAAACAACTTTAAAAGAAATATTTACTAACAAAGAGTACATTCAATTTTTATTAAAAAGATCAGAGTTACAAGGTCCCGATAAACTTTATGAAAACTCATTTCTAAATAAGCCACAACATGAATAAGTTTCTTTGAAAACATTTTATCATATGTATAAGGTTCACCAAGTCCACGTCCTTCGATATCCACGCTCCGTCCCATCCAAGATAGCAAGAATAAACCTAAGATAAACATGTTAAAACGTCAACATAATATTGAGTGAATCCATAGAGTTTATAAACAATCATTTTTAACACAAGCATAGCAAAATATTTAGTTCATAGAACAATTACAATGATGCTAGAGCCACGAACCGAACCTTAACCATGTGCCCAACCCGGAGTGATAATGTTACACACTCCTAATACTAAATAC
>BQNB010021567.1:0-64092 GCA_026074375.1 Tanacetum coccineum
CAAACCCTAGTAACTGGTGCATTTCTTGTTGCACCTCCATTTCCTCTATTCTTATTTCCATCCCCATTATTGTTACCATGGTTTCCATTTCCTCCACTTCTGTTATCATTATCATCTCTATTCTGGCTTTGGTTCTCATCAATGAGTCCAGCGTTACGATTGGCCTCTTGAGCAGCCAACGCCTCTTCTACTCGTCGAGAGATTAGTTCTTTGATGGCTTTGGGAGTCATACTGGAGTGAGTGATAGTCATAATTCTAGCCATAAATTACAACACAAGGTGAGATTCGGAACGGGGTAAAGTTAAAATAAGTAATAAACAGAATTCGCAAAATAAAGTTTATAAAATAAATTAAAATAACGTTTTGCCAGAACAAACGAATAACATAATTATATGGAATAAACGCAAGAAAAGATCGTAATAATAATAAGATTTCATTTCATACAAAATTCGAAGTCGGTTACACGATTTTCCAAAATGAGTACTAGGTTCCTATCCATACTACTACTACTACTACTATAATCCACCCATAACTCACGATGCTACCAGTCTAAGGATGATAATCCTGTGTCCTCATCATGAAGGTCTCCATCCTCTAAAGTCTCTAACTCTCATGAGCACGAAGCTCGTAAACCTGCTTGAGCTCCTCCTTCGCATAGCCCAAGCATTGTTGTAAACTGTCAGCTCTCGCTCTCTCAATACCTAGAGCGTCTTGAAGTCCCGTGTTGCTACCCTTTAAGGCCACAACACGCTCTAACAAACTAGACATCTCATCATCAGCAATCAGGTTCCTACCCTCCTGCTCTCTCTGTCTTGACTCTATATCATCTATCCTCTGGAGAGGTATCTCTTGTAGGTGATCATACATACCCTGCATACCCTCCTCAAGCTGTCCTAATCGCTCAATAGCGTCAGACATAAGCGAGTCATCTGAGATATCAATCTCAATAGCAACATCGACCCCAATCTTAATGGTACCCTCTGGTTGAATCTCGGCATTAGCCTCCTCACCGACCTCTGCCTTAGTCTTAATCCCAACCTCAACTTTAACATTCGTCTCCCCAGCTTCTGTTGCATCAGCAGCCGCAATACAAGCATCGATGTCTGCCTAAACATCGGAATCAATATCGGGCTCGGTGTAGGGCTCATAACTCTCCTCTGAACTAACCTCGAAATCAGTCATAGAAATGGAACCTCTAATCCTTTTACGAGGTGGTAATAGGTCGACACGTACGGGAGACAAGGCTTCAGATATGGGTGTAGCTATCGGTACTGAAGTAGTAAAGGATATCTCTTACGAGATAGCCTTGCAGAATTAGCGGCTGAAGTATCAAAATGAGAATCTGGTATAGAGTGACCTAACGAAGTATTTAATGAGTAGCCTGATAACGAATCTAATGGATAATCTGAAGAAGAGTCATCTGATGAGAAATGGTTCGATGAAGAATGATCAGGTGGATATCTAGATGCAAGGCGACCTACTAGTAGAGCTTAAACTCTCTTTCTCGCTGTCAACATCTTACGCACCCTGTTAGGCTGGGTACGGTAAGGTAGACCAATAGGAATCGACTGTCCTGGTAAGACAAGAACGGCTGGTCGGTGAGGTAAATTGGGTGGTGTAGGTAAAATATGGCGAATAGGTAGTGTCATATCAGTAGGTGATGACGGTGGTGATGAGCGTGCTGCAACTGGGCTTCTCCACCGAGCAACAGTAACCTCATACGGGTCCTGTGATGGTGGTCTCTCGGAAGTATCATTGTCAGATAGGTTAGTGTACAGAAATGAGGAAGTATGTGGTAAGGTGGAAATAACCGGTAGATTAACAACAGGTACGGTAGCCGGAATGGCAGTAGGGATTGTGCCAAATAAGATAATCCGAGCACTAGACGTCTTCACGCTCTCCTCCAAAGAGTCTGACGAAATAGCAATAAATAGAGCTGCCATACTCTGCACAAGCACAAGTTTATATAAATCTCTTTATATGAACCATGCAGGATGCGTATGGTGAATAAAATAAAATATAATATGGCAAAACGAAGTATATGTATAATTATGGTAATATAATACTTATATATGTATCATTAGTAGTTATATACGTAAGTAAGTAAAACACATAGGATCACATACTGGTTATAAACCAGACCTAGTATATACTACCTGGTTCTCTATAACATTAGCTCTAGATACCAATTTGTCACACCCCCAGACGGGGTCTGGACGGAATACGTATCCGAGGGCGTGACGTCATAATACACATTACACAAAATCAAGAGAACGACCTCTATAAGGCGTTTTGAAAAGACATTCATACTCATTACATCAATTTAAAATATAGATAAGTCTTACATCATTTCATAGCATAATAAAAAGGTTTGCGAAAACCTAAGTAATGGTAGCGGAAGCTTACAACGTTTAAAATGATAATGAGTATGATAAATATAGAAGTTTTGAAAAGTGCAGTCAGACAGCAGGAAGATACCACACAGCAGTTCAAATAAGAATCCATATCAAGTACCTGAAAGCATACTTAAAACTAGGGGTGGCAATTTCTGACCCGACCTGAAACCGACACAAAAATTAACAGGTTTGGGTTGAGTCTAATAGATTTCGGGTCGGGTTTGGGTCGACCCATCTGACCCGTTTATTAAACAGGTTAGGTTCGGGTTGGAAATAAATTAAACGGGTCGACTCGCCAACCCGTTTAAGATTTTTTTCTACAAATAAAAATTATTTATATTTTATTATATGTGTTACATGGGTTAAACGGGTCGACCTGCAAACCCGTTTAACCCTTGTGATGTGCCAAATTTGGATATAAAACGGGTTCAATGGGTCAACCCGAAACCCGTTCAACCTATTCAACCCGTATAACCTATTTAACACGTCAACTCAAGTATATACATGGGTTAAATGGGTTAGGTTCGGGTTATGTGTAAACAGGTTAATGTTGACATACCTGACCCGATTATTTAAAAAGGTCAGGTTTGGGTTGGGGTTTTCTGACACGCCAACCTGCTAACCCGAACTCGCCAACCCGAACCCGACCCGAATTGCCACCCCTACTTAAAACTGTCAACATAAAGTGGGTGAATTCGCAGGTTTAGTTATATCATAAGTATAGAACACAATAATTTAAAACCATGATCATTGTAACACATACAACGATCACAAAAGTATATTTATGTTGCTCTAAGCTCATGACACCGAGGCTACGACAGTTTATATGCCAATCAATTTCAGACATAATAAGATATTAAGTGCCCTGGTAGATGTTTAACTCGAAACATCCGCATTCTGACATGGTATACGTTCGTTAGTTCGTCTCTCGAACTAGTAAGCGCTACTTATCCGAACGGGGATGTCAATCCCAAATAGATCTAATTATAACACCCACGCCTACACAAGGTAACTAACGGTTCATGATAGTGGGGCATGGTGGGTTATCGCTACTTAGGCAACACGTAAACAAGCAAAGTATTCAAGCAAAATTTGTGTCCAAGGTTTAAAAATAAGCAATGCTTTCACCCCAAAATAGTAATGTAAAATGGAAAAAAAATGCGGGTTACGAACTTACCTTGATTGGTGAAATGAAGTAGTGAAAAGGCTAGCAGAACGATCTCACGGTAAAGGACGACGGTACACAGTCACGACCTAAAGAACGGACGGTCGGGTTGAGAATAAATACGACGTAAATTACAAAAATAGTTAAGGATTTAGAAAGTAGTTGAACGATTATTACGAAGATGTTTTAGCATCATTGGTTATGTAGTAGTCGTAGTGGTTTTGACTCGACGAAATGTATTACGAAGATTAATATAAATATATAGAGGTAATAATAGAAAATAACAAAATAAAAATTCGGCATTTTACCTGTAACCCAAAATATTGATTTAGACAATTTGATATAATTGTTTTTATTTTTTTATTTATGTAATTAATCAATAGAAATTTTTATTTATAAAATTTTAATCAATTTATATTTTTCGCCTATAAGTCGGTTTTTAATGAAACACTTTAACATTAAGTAATATGTATTTTTAGTTTATCTATATAAATTAAATAATATATAGTATATAATATAAATATAAATATATAAAATATATAAATATATATATAATATATTATATACTATATATATAAATTATATAAATATATATATTAATATGGTTTTAGAAAGGTTTTATAAGTATATGTTTTCACAAATAATTCTAAGTATATAGTTTTTACGAAATTTTGGCATGACCCGTTCGTAAATATTAGTTTTCCAAAGTCGTAGACTTAAATTCTCAAAACTCTTTCAACGCTTTTCTTCAATCATCACATTCTCAAATATAGGTTTTGTAACTGCTAAGTTACGATAATAATAGTAAACGTTCACAAGTTTAAATAAGTAATAATCCCTTAATAAAAATAAGATGAAAGTCCAAATGGTTCTTATTGGGATTTTAGGCCCAATAAGCCTAAACGAAATAGATAGGATATCAAAAGTCCAAAATTAATCCAATAGCAAATCAATAAGCAAATAAGCCTTTAGCTTATTGATGCGTATTTTATTTTAAATATTTATTTACTAAGTTTTAAATTTATAAAACTCATTCTACCTTTACAAACGCATTAACAGGCAGAGAACTCGGTCGTGAGTAGTGTAGAGATGGTAAATACAAGGTCGTCCCAAGAGCTAAGTGTTAATTAGTTTTAATTTGAAAGTGTCACGTTTTGAAAGTAGTTTTAAGATTGATTTGAGATTAACAAGAAAGTAAATATGCGAAAAAGTAAAAGAGATAGAAGTTATCAGGGAGAGAAGCGCGCTAGCCTAGCCATTCCATTACTACCGTTATAACTATCTTGTAGGCTTAAAGGATGTTACGGCGTAATCAATTGTCTACGTTGGGCCGTAATGCTGACTCAAAAAACTCATCCTTCTATAATAATTATGTTACGGCGTAACCCTTGCATGTGGTTACGCCGTAATCTTGCTGGGTAACGTGTCTTCCCTTGAATAGGTTACGGCGTAACACTGTCGTAGGGGTTATGCCGTAAAGTCTCGTAAGAATCCGTGTTTTCTTCATTTTTACATCCTTTTCCCGTGTTTCTTATCACATACTTTTATTTTACCTGAAAATAATGAAATAACAGTAAAAGTATCGAATTCAAGTATTTATAAAACAATTGCAAGTATTTTTAGGGGAAAATTGACACTAAAAATATCAAATATTTGATGTTATGAAATATCCCCCTACTTGACTTCTGCTTGCCCTCAAGTAGACCTGTTAGAATAGTTTATAAAAAGGTTTCTCTGATTTGAATCTAAGAAATGAATCTATAAACACTTTAATGCGAGAAACAAGATCAAAAGCCTAACCCCATCGCACTAAAAGGGGAACAAAAATCACCTCGCAAACTCTCAACAGTGTAGGTGTTTTCATTTTTTTATTAAAAATGAGAAGAGATATTTTTCTAAGTGAAAAATATCTATATATACCCCTACACATTTAATGTGACGCGCGGGATATTTAACTAGGACTCGGGCTTGGGTTTTGCTTGGGATTAAACCCGAAACATATACAATATTAGTTTAACTATCGAGCCCGATTCCCGATAATATTCTATTACAACATTAACTAATTAATTGACCGAGACTTAAATACATAATGAACGAACTTCATGCTCGACTCAATATTTTGAGGCTAACAATATCCATAACTGGCTACTGTCTATCCATAGTCCAAGTCTTCAAGTGCGAAAATCTGGTCATATCATCATAATGGGTTAGCTAATAATGAGATCTTGCGGAGCGTGCTAACCCATTATTCACTAGGTGGCTTATAGTTGCACCACCTTTATACTTTAGACGGCTTATAGTTGCACCATCCCCATAATCACCAGGTGGCTTATAGTTTCACCACATTTTTACTTAGTTGGTTTTATAACACGTAACCAACATCAGGAGTTAGATCACTAGGTGGCTTATAGTTGCACCACCTTTTCTTTTTCATTCTTATAATACTCCTGTATATTACATATCGCATACCCCCCCCCACTTGAGATAAACAGTATCTAAAGTGATAATAGCGGGGGTTCTTCCATGATCATAATAATATGTCTTCAAAGAAAGTGTCAATCTTCAAACCATTTTCCTGAACTATGAACTTAGGTAGCCATAAATTTCAACACAAGGATAAATATAGACTACAGGGTTGGCTAAGGTGAAATGGTGTAACGAAACATATAATATTGGGTGAAAACATAGATTGGCTAAACAAGGGTGATCTAGGGGTATCTTGCACTAATGATGAGTGCAACAAAAGGATTTTTACACGAGAGGCCGACAAGTCAGTGTAACAAGTCGATAAACACACACACATATAGGCTATTTGGGTGAATTCCTAAATGTTTCCTTCTCGAACCATCTATTCTTGCTAATCAATTAGGTCTCGAAATGATGTACATGCCAAGTTCTAAAGTCTACAATACTACCGACACACTCAATATTTTTGGTGGATTTTTGTATAATGAGATGAAAACGGAACATTAGGCTTAAACCTCACCACATAATAATAAAGGGTAATGTGCATTCGGCAAAGATTAATTCTAGTTTAGTAAGAAAAATATGTCAAAAATTTTAAAATCGGCACCATTTTTCAATGAAAACTAGAAAATCGAAGGCAAGAATAGGTCAAGTGATAATTCTAATCCCCCCACCACTTGTTTTGTACAATGTCCCTATTGTGCATTAAGGAAATGAAGTAAACAGGAAGAGTAGAATTAGAACAAGAAACTACCTTGAGCATTGCTTCTGAACATATAAAATGTAATAAGCCGGTGGAGAAATCCAAAAAATCTCCATCGTGAGCAAAACTCAATTTCCCCTGTGATCACTAACAAACTAAAAGCATGAAATCGCTCAACGATAAATATACAAGTTATACAAACCTAACTCACTTTCGTAGGAATCACGGTTGCATTTAGCATATGCAACAAGCCTTTTAAACCACTTGGTGGCCCAAGTGGACGAGTGAAGTCTCATGAGGGTTTTCAGAGAACATACCCACAAAGTTCATTTAGATATACAAGGTTTAGCAATGTTTTAAAACTTTTTTAAAAGGTTTTTCAGAAAGGGTTTACGGCGTAACTCCGGTGGTTACGCCATAATCATGTGGTATATGTTTTTTAAGATTTTTGTTTTATACATTTACGATGTAACCATAATAAGGTTTACGTCGTAATTGAATCGGTTACGGCATAACCGTATATGTTACGCCGTAACTGCTGCTAGATCAGCAAAGCCACCGCATGATTATGGGTCAAGTCGGTGTCAAAAGTTGCTTCCTAATTGCTGGAACATGCAAAACAAAGTAAAACAAGCAAACCAACTAATATGCGAAAAATGAAATTTATTGATAAAAGACGGGTTGTCTCTCGACAAGAACTTTTGTTTAATAATGAGTCTTTAAGTTAGACTCATCCCAACTCTAGGTTGCATGCCCTTTAATCCAATCAATAACCTCTTGATCATGCTTTTATTCTTCACCTAACTCAAGGCACCCTTGGTATAACCCTTTAATTTTTTGGTAAGGATGATGGATTCCCCTAGACTTATCTTCATTACTAATTTTTAGAATGGGTCCGATTGTATTGTGATGTCTTACTGTTAACTTACCAAATCTTTCTTCGGCACGGGGCATATTAAATATAGTTTTGTCATCTTCGATTTTAAACCAAATGACTCCATTAACCCGATCGTCTACAATCCCCACATGTTCTTTGAAAGGTTGTCCAAATAGAACTTCGGTCAACCCTTTTTCCACAAATTCGTTGACGTTTTCAAGAATGATGAAATCAATTAAGAACTGATGACCCCCGACGAACACATGCAAATTTTTAGCAAACCCCACCATATTGTTCCCTGTGTATACAAGTTCATGTTTCATGATAGAGTTATAAGCTTTTCGAGACATAATGTTGAAAGGAGATTGTGGTTCAATGTAAGGATCAAAGTTTACAAACCCTGTTTTGCAAGTGATTTAAAGGTTATATGGGCTATAAAGATAAATTCTATTGCTACTGCTTAAGAACTCGGGTTTAACAGGAAATTTAGTCGCCTCATTGGTTAAGTCCCTGAAATCCAGGTTATTCCATACGTCACCCATCTCGACAAAGTCATCCACACTGATGCTCGAATTAATGTTGGGATTACAGAACATTTCAATTGAATCATCATTAAGCCTAGCTGACCCTGGAGGTGAAAGGAACATTGTATCATGGTTTTCCAAGTTAGGCAATAAGTCATTATCGTTTGGGAAAATGCCTAAATCATCATCACTTAAAAGCAACTCTTCTAGGTCTCTAGGCTCCTCAAACTCGTTAATTTTTGACAAATTATTTATAACACAAATAGGTGAAATTACGGCTGGGGATTCTCTTTCGATGTCGAAAGTAATTTGTTCAATCCCTACTTCTAAAGATATCTTTTTACTGAAGACATCAATCATGGCGTGAGCATTAGCAAGCATAGGTCTTCCTAGGATTATAGGGACTTTATCATCCTCAATTATATCAAGAATGATGAAATCGACAGGAAATATAAATTTATTAATTTTTACCAACATATTTTCAACTATTTCCTTTGGAGATTGCATGGATCTATCAGCCATTTCGATAACCATATTGATTGGTTTAGGATTCCCAAGTCCCGGCAGTTTAAACAATGAAAAAGGCATAATACTGATGCTTACCCCTAGATCAACTAATGTATTGCTTACGGTGGTGGTACCAATAGCGCAAGGCGGAATGAAGCTTCCTAGGTCTTTTTCTTTAGGTGGAAGTTCATTTTGAAGGATAGCAGAGCATCGAGCATTTAATTTAACCATAGACACTTCCTCAATTTTTATTTCATGAGATACTAGTTTTTGTAGATATTGGGTATGTTCTGTATTTACTGACGTGGTGTGGATTGGCTTCCCCTCACCGTTTTCTTTAAGAATGCGTCTTTTTACCTTTTCTGCGAAAGTCTCAACCTTTAAAGTAGGTTTTTCGCTAGCAGGTCCAGGATTAATGGCGCATTCTTGGTTAGTGAGATTATGTATGGAGATTAATTGAACGAGGTGATTTATATTTTCCTCAAGTCTCTTTATGGAATAATCATGGTTTTTGAGGTTTATTTCAGTGTTTCTCATGAATTTCTTCATCCGTTCATTCAGAACATCTTATCTCTTGCAAGATTCCTTTAGATAGTGTTCAAATGTATCCTTAAGGTTAGTTGGGTGAATGTTTGATTTAGGATAGGATTTGTCATAACTGATCTCACTAGTCCTTCTACTTTTGATTTCTTCATGGAGACTTTTCATTTCTCCGTTTGTATTAATTTTACGAACATCTACTATAAGCTCATCCATTTCATGGTTTAGGGCTTTGAGTTTTTTGGCAATAATACTGAATGGAGTTTGAGTATTTTTGCTTTACTCATTGTGCCATTTATGAGAGTGATCAGCCAATTCTTGAATTGATTTCAATGCTTCCGAAGCGGTAAGCCCAGGAATAAGACCATTAGAATCAACAATTCGTCGAGTCTGACCCTTTAGCCCGTTATAAAAGGTATTTACTTTTTGATGATCGTTAAGATCGTGAAATGGGCATTTAAAGAGGAGGTCGTTATATCTTTTCCAAGCGTGAAATAATGATTCTCCATCATCTTGCTTAAAATTACGGATTTCTCCTAATTGTTCAAGTATCATAGCAGGTGGACAAAATCTTCGGATGAAGTTTTGTTTTAATTCATCCTAATTCTTTGCATGTTCAGGAGATGTTCTGCCGAACCATCTTTTGGCTACCCGGACTAGGATTAGAGGGAATACACATAGGAGAGCGGGATCATTTGTGTTGAACAGACTAGCTACTTTGAGTACTTTTCCGATATGCTCGATTGCATTTTCAGTTGAGCTTCCTGAGAAGGTAGTTTTACGTAATTCTCTTAAAAATTGTCCTTTGATTTCGAATGTAGCATTCTATCTTTTACAGTGCTTGATTCCATTTTTCTAAAAATAAGAGAACTTATAATTAGCTAATAAAATAAGATCTAGAAAAATGCAATGACTTACATATTTGTTAGGACAAACACCAAATCGTCTAACAGGATTTTCACATGTCCAAGAGGTGAGTGTCATCAAAGGAAGCCGACATTTACACTATGTAGGAGGGATGGAAGAAGATGAAGACATTCTTGAAACAATTTTCTAATTTTGACTTTGTTTTTGTTTTTGTCTAGTAAAAAAGACGTAGACTTTATGACTATTGCCCGTTGGGTTACCCAGTGGTTTTGTTAGTGTTTTAGTAACTTACACCGTTGGTCCTTGATGCGTATTTTATTTTAAAATACATTTTGTTTAAGTTTTAAATTTATAAAACTCGATTCACCTGACAAACGCACTAACGGGTAGGGAACCCGATCATAAGTAGTGTAGAGATGGTAAATTTGAGGTCGTCCCAAGAGCTAAGTGTTATTAGTTTTAACTTGAAAGTTTAACGTTTTAAGAATGGTTTTAAGATTGTTTTTGAGATTAACAAGAAAGTAAATATGCGAAAAGTAAAAGTAATAGAAGATATCAGGGAGAAAGGCGTGCTAGCCTAGCCATTTCATTACTACCGTTATAAGTATGTTTTCCTGTGCAATGTTACACCATGGTTTCATTAGTGGTTTCTAAAGTCGACATACCTGAATAGATATTTTTAGTCTGCTTATATTTCTCGATGAATCCCCCAAAAGTCATGAAGGTAGGGCAACCAGGTCATAGTGATTAATCCTAACTATCCCAAGAACTAGTCTAATAACCTATACAGATTATTAACCTAGTCCGAAAGAGTTCCTGTGCTTTTAAGTATACTAAGTGATAAAGGTTGTAACAGGGTTAGTTCCTACACTCGGGTTAGAATAATCATCTTTCCCGAGTACCCTGCTAATTCCATGTTCAAGTGGTAATCTAATGACAGGATTAACATGGTCAAAACCACCCGCAATACTACCAAAACCCAGGGTTACACGATATTCAAAAGGATATCCAACGAAACCATGATCTAACAGGTAACGAACATTATAACGATAGTAAATTCATGACTAGGCCAGCACTTGAAGTGCGTAGCCGCTCATGGAAACAACGCAACAAGAATTTATAAAGATAATCATGGATAGAAAACTCATAATTCTTGCAAGAGTTGTTTATGAACGATTAAATACAAAAGTAAATTAAGTGTGATCTCCATTGGACTTTTGGTATAATTCTTCAAGCTATGGAGGCCTTGATCACCCTTAGATCTGTGGTGGGATGGTTGATATCGAATTGTCTGAATGAGGGCTCAATTTATAGATTTCGAATAGTTTACGACGTAACTTTTTAGGGGTTTACGCCGTAAACTGCTGACGTGCACTTTCCATCTTGTAGGCTTAAAGGATGTTACGGCGTAATCAATTTTCCACATTACGTCGTAATACTGACTCAAAAAACTCATCCTTCCATAATAATAATGTTACGGCATAAACCTTGCGTGTGGTTACGCCGTAATCTTGCTGGGTGACGTGTCTTGCCTTGAATAGGTTATGGCGTAACACTATCGTAGTGGTTACGCCATAAAGTCTCGTAAGAATCTGTGTTTTCTTCATTTTTATTTTATTTTCTCGTGTTTCTTGTCCTATACTTGCATTTTACCTGAAAAAAACAAAATAACCGTAAAAGTATCGAATTCAAGTATTTATAAGACAATTGCAAGTATTTTTAAGGGAAAATTGACACTAAAAATATTAAATATTTAATGTTATCATGTTTATAAATGAATTCGGGAAGTTTTGATGTTATGTCGAGTTATACAAGTCGAGTTTTGGTCGTTTTTGTTAAGTATGAAAATGTTACAGCAACCTGTGCGGAAAGTTTAGTCAACTTTGGAAAATCCTAGTAAATCAACCGTTTGACGGGTGAAGTTGAGGTCAGAACATAAATTGTAGTCTTCTGAGTCTACTTTCTGATGCAATTGATTTTAGGTTCTAATTAAAAGTTTATGTGGGTCAAAGCTGCAATTTACAATAGATTGTCTAGAAAAATAGCAGGTTTTCTTGTTTTTGGTCGATGTTTGAAAAATCATATAAGATAAACCGTAAGTCGTTAGAAGTCGTGCCACCCATCGTCGGATAGATAATTGAGAGGATGATAAAATTTTTTTACATATAAAATAGTTTCAGAGTCTGATTCTGTACAGAAATATATAAATATACTGGATTACTAACAGAAGGTCAGTTTCGGTAAAGTCGGTAACTTTCTTTTATTCATTTTTTTATTTTTGATTCAAGAAAAGGGCGTATCAATTACTATTTGAATAGTTGTATTCCTCGTAAAGTTAATTCATGTGTGTGGAGAGATTCTATTGATATGTTAGGTAATCGAGTTAGCCTTTTGGTGCGAAGTGTAAGTATCGACTTTGGCTTGTGCATTTTTTTAGATTGGTGTATGAGTTCATTGTCTATTGTTATGTCTGAGGGTATTATCTATTTGGAGGAAATTTTAGGCTCGATAGATATTGGATCTTCCCGTTTCATTTCCCTCAGTTTCTATCGAGGGTATTGCCCTAGCTAAAGTTTGTATTGTTAGTTGTCAAGCTCTTGCTAAGTTTCTAAATGTCTTATTTTGGTGTATGGTTCATGTTATTGGAAATTAGAGGAATCCGGTCATTTACTCCACGTCTTTTTTGGTTGAAGCCTCCTTTGTTGAGGACATCTTCCCTTCTATTAAAAGATTGGCAATGTTATGGATCGTTGCTCATAAAGAGAAGAGCCTGCTTAATAGGTATTATTGGATCTTAATCTCAAGAACCTTTTGACTTGTGTCTAATGGTTTCGTTGTGGCTATTTCTTTTAGTCTTTTTGGTTGTATAGGCTCGTTTGGTTTGTCATATGTGGCTCTTTTTCTAATTTTAGTTTTGCTTTATTTTTGTTCTCTGACTTCTTGTAGATTTTGTTTTTCTCTTTAGATTTAGACATTTATTTTTTTTCTCAATTTTAGGTTTAAAATTTTTGGTTAACAGACAGGTTTATATATATATATATATATATATATATATATATATATATATATATATATATATATATATATATATATATATATATATATATGATACTATACTTATATATATATATGGTGTCCCGATTTACAGAGGGCCGAAAATTTGGTATGGATCGGTGATGCTAAATTCTTATAAATAAAATACGTAGGTTTTATATTTTAACAACCTAACTACCTAGTATCCTACGCACATTAAAAATCAGTGTACTTTAATCGTGTATAGTGTACGTGACTGGTAAGTTCGCGGTGTCGACCCAAAGAACGGTCTTGTGTCTCTAATTGTCTATTGACTCCTGCCTGCCTCTAATTTATAACATCTCTCCGTCTCAGCAGGAGAGAGATCTGTTTGAATAATTGAGGATTATTGTGGATTTGCTTTGGTTGTAAGACTAGCTGGTCGAAAAAGAGTCATTGGTTTACGTGCCGTGAACAACTAGAAAGCAAGAACACACGCAATTAATTATTATGGGAATACAACCTTTTTTAAGTTTTTTGCAATGTGTTGTAGCAATCTTTAAATTCTCATATGTGTTAAATGTAACCCAGCCGTGACTCGAATGATGGTCGCGCCTTCCTACCGGAGTGATTGAACAAGGTATAAAGCTTATTCTTTACGAGTGAGTAGGGCTGAAAGCTAAATTAAATTAAACGTGCTAAAGCTACAAAACACTTAATTTTATTTTAACTTATAAGATACACTTTATTCTAAAAGGCGGTCTCCTCATTAGCTCGTTCTCCTAACCAGGAATTAATGCTAAGGGTTCTTCGCTGTCGAACAATTACAAGTATTGGTCACTTTATTGTAATCAATTGCACGCTAAAAGGATTATGGGATTACATTTTACTTACTTTTAGTCACGCTTAACCTTATATCAAACTAACTGGGGAGAGTCCAAGGATCTCAAAGTGCACTATATAAATTAATAAAGAAAACGATCAAACAATGAGATCATAACATAATAATCATAAGATAATTAAAAATAATTAAATGCCAAGAACGAATAATAAAACATAATTAATAAAAATATCATCAACAATTATATCGATGGATCTAATAGGTCAAAATATATAATTAAATTGACCACAAAAAGTTAAAGTATAATTACAAGTTGTGCGAAATTAATGCTCTCGATCCCCTAGTCGAACGCCATGGCAAACCCTGAAGGGTTTGCCCCAACCACTTGCTGCGTATACCTTTTCTTCTTTTCTAATTGATCGGCTATGCCACTGTACGAGAATAAGAATAATGATTAGCCCATGAACAATGTAGTAGAAAGTGAAACTTTGAAGCAACTTGCACACTTTCGGCCCTTGTGACTTTACGGCGTAACCAAATACGCGGTTACGCCGTAATCTTCTTGAGGACTTTTCTGCATTTATGAGTATTTTGGTTACAAAACGTAATTAATAATCTCGTTGAGCCGTAACCCTTAGTCATTCATCGAAATCTTTTCCATAATAAACGATTACGACGTAACTATTTATGACGTTACGCCGTAAATCCTCGTCAGTACCAAATCTTCGTATAAAATAAATGATTGTCATCAAAGCTTTCAAATCTTCGTAATAAATATGTGCTTACGATGTAACCCAACGGGCCATTATGCCGTAACATCTTCAAAGCTTCTAATTTCGGCATTATTAATTAATAAAAATATAGTACCCCTACTAAATAATATAGTATTGGTACTATTCTTCATTTGACATGTAGGCTACATTCTGTAGAAATATAGTAGCCCTCCATAATATTTTAATACATCTACTAAATAAATTAGTATCAGTACTAAATTTGCCCTTTTTTGCCATTTTCCGTTCCAATGCCTTAATTTTCCTGAATTCACAAAATAATTGAAATAAATATCGAATTCATATAAAAGTAATATAAAGTAAGGCAATAAACGCGGGAATTTGATATGAAAAAGTATTAAATATTTGATGTTATCAGGATGACGAACGTCATGTTGTTGCTGATGAAAATCAGGTTATTGATGAGAAAAATCAAGTTAGGTGGGAGCATATGCAAATATGGATCTAGAATAATAATTATCCAGTCTTACAGATAAAATCACATTCGCAGAATCACATGGTTTTGTTGTATTAAAAAAACATATGATTATATAAAAAATAACATGTGATTAAGATTGAAAGTATTGCAAATTACTTGAATGTATGATAAGGTGTTAAGTGATGTACTGTCAAAAAAGTTAAAATTACCCATTTTTTCCCATAATAAGCTATTTTGGTACATTAGTTTTTTAATTAAAAAGCCACTTTTAATAAACATATTGTTTTTCAATTCAAATTTAATGGTGAAAATTGTATTCTTTTGGACTTTAAAAACTTTATGTATCTTTAAAAAGTTTTTCGCGTTGTTATATAAATCATTTGTCATGGACAAGGACTAGATATGTGTGTATGGTTAAATATTTTTATATGAAAATTACATCATAATGATTGTTACAATTGCTAATAACACATCATTCCATTGGTTTGTTTCGCAGTTCGGTTTTGTCATATTGATGTGATAATTGCAAGACTAATCTACCTACTATATAAAATAGGCTTTTTAAGAACTGATCTTGAAAAAAAATCCCAAAAAAATGACACGTATCCCACATAAAAAATAAAATCTGCGTCTGTAAATTCTTCGCATTTTATTTTATAGACTAAATTTTTACACTCAAATTTAACTAGCAGGGGTTTCTGCTTTTCGATAACTCAAACTATTAGATCATCAAAACAACCTTCAAAATTAAATTATAATGATTCAATTTCGTCACTTTCAAAAAATCCCCAAAATTTATGAAACCAAAAACCCTAATCAAATTGATAAACCAATCGAATCTACCTATGTTCGACACATAGCACTTGGTATAAATGGATAAACATACACAAATCTAATTAATCTTTAACAGGATATCAAGGTTAGTGATTTTTTTATTTTTTTTCAAATTAATTTGTTATGTGATGATTGTGATACTTTTATTTATGCGCACCCAATAATGTTTGTGATGATTGTTCAAATTAATTTGTTATGTGATGATTCTGATTATTTTAAAATCACATGATTTTCAATTCTGGCATTTTTATGTTATTATTGAAATTGATCGCATACTGGATTTGTATTGTTTATATTAATTGATTTGTTATCCCTGAAAGTTTGTAACAAATTAATTTTTTATTATGGAAACTTTGTAAATTATTGAGTTTGGATTTGCTTATTTGACAGTTTATATTAGATTTTCTTCATATATTATCATCAACATAAACATCTAGATTCATTGCCGATGAATTGAAATCCTTTTATATTTTATGAATTTGAAGATGGTTCAAAAAGTTACAAAATTTAGGGATCGTCCAACCAATTTAATTTTGAGGTTTTTTTAGATGTTGTGTTCATTATGCTTTATTGATCTTCATATTTTTAATTTATTGTGTATGATTTTTTAGATTTAGCCCTAATTTCGAGTTGTTGTTTTTAATGATTATACTACCCGAGTTTATGTTTTTCGTGTTCATTCTAATACATAATCATCAATTTAAATATGTGAACAGGTTGAGTCGTGAATTTAAATTCATCATCTTCACAAAGGGATAAAAGTTCTATGTAAGTTATAAATTTATATGGAGACTAAGTGCTTGATGAAATGCCTAAATGAAGAGAAAATGTTATTGTAGGAAATAGTACACCGTTTATATATAATTTAATTAAATATCAAGAAGAAAAACTTACAATATACTTTGGAGAGAGTATATGAAGATCTTGAAATAAAGTCCACTGAATGATCAACAAAGATGACACGAGACAGTGTTGGACACGCTTCCATTAAAAACAATTGCATGTACACTAATCTATGATTGTTTCCCTGGGTACAACTGGCCGGAGCAGGAGTTCTGTCGGAATGACAATTTGCCTGAAATATTACTAGAATTTCATGTGAGAATATTAGATAGTAGTGTTTTTTTTGTGTATCAGAAATGAGAGCTAACTCTCATTTATAAGGAGAGGAGGTGAAGAAAACGGTCATATTAATTAACACATAATTAATCTTACTAATGACTCATGAACAAAAAATTAATGTCGCCGTTACATTTGACCATGCATTAAACCCTTGCTCTACAACCTTATTTGTACATTTGATGGGACACCCACTCAATTGTCATTTCAATGTATAAATTGATCATTATTTTCCAAACTAATGGTTATCATCATAACCATTTTTTCCTCCATTCCAACTACCCCTTTTCGAGACTCGATATCTCATTCACACTATCTTCATTTTAGACATATCATGGCGCCTTAAACTTAATAATTATATTCAATAATAATTATCTATGTCCAAAGTTAGTGAAAACTCATATTTTCCACTAACATTTTTCCAACGATCCCCCACATGAATGAAGATCGAGTAGAAACTCACAAAATTCCAATAGAATTTCAGCGGTTGAGTCTTGCATAGGACAGGTAGGTGTTTCCATTTGAACCTTCCCTTGTGAAATATACTTAGTCTCCTAGCTGCCAGTAGAACGCGATGTCTTTGAACTAAACTACTGTTTGTGTAGACGACAATATACGTTCACACATGACTCTTCCTGACACTGTCAACTCCTCATAGTCGTGTTCGTTATGGTCATGAACACTAGCGGGAGGGTGGTTTCTGATGAGCTTCTAGGAAATCCGCCCCCACAATTTCCTTTCGAAGCGACCCACTTCTCTCTCCATTAGGTGATTCTTATTTATCATTAAAAAAACATTTTTTTGCGATTTCACCTTGAATCGTTATGCTTTGTAATTTCATCTTGAATCATTAAAGCCATATGTTTAACCTCGTACTGTCACTATTATAGGAATGGACTAGGAAGTTTACTAACTCCCTTATATGGATGGAGAGTTGATTACTCCCCCACAGTGACCTCCCTTGGTTTATACAATTAGGTTGTCCTATTGAACCCAGATCTTGGGATCTCCAGTCAGCTGGGTTAGGTTTTCCTTTATATAAACTTTTCTGGGGCTTTAGTCCCATTCCTTTAGACGACTCACTAACTAACTCTCTTCTTAAGCCTTTTGTAAGCGGATCCGCGATGTTATCCATTGACTTTACAAAGTCAATCAAAATAACTTTGTTTGAGAGTAGTTGTCACAACAATCGCCGTTTATGATGAATATGTATCGACTTGCCGTTTTACATTGTGATATGAGCTCTGTCAAAATTTAATTGACTATCACACTTTATAAACATGGTCGTTACCGCTTTACGCCATCCTGGTGTGTCCCTCATATTCTCTAAATTTATCTTAAATGATAAATTCATATTTCATCATAGATTTAGCAATAAACATCTATCTGAAATACTTTCAAGATTTCTAAGACATGGCTTTCCACTTAGCGTAAGCGAGAAAGGATACCATCGGGTAACAATCTTCATACTACCTTACCCTTAATATGGTTGATCCACTTTTAATATATTTCAAATGCATTTAATATACTTTAGGGGGCCGAGTAATAGTCTTTATACTACCTTACTTTATGTTTTGCCTCAACGGAATATTAAATAGACTGCTAGTTCGTTTTATCTATTATGACTTAGAAAAATATTTATATAGCTCATCACAAGTTGTGACAAAGCAACAACATAGGATTAGGAGAAGCAATCTAATGAGTAATGCATGATTAAGTAAATACACTATCTTATCATAAATTTATCACCAGTAGTATAGATTATAATTAGTTTAATTAATTAGTTAATCAACCAACCTCTCAAACTATTAATTTTATTTGCTTTCTATAAATATAAAAATACAAAAATAATCTCTTTTCAATCCCGTAGATCTCGGCTAAGCCCTGTTCGAGCCTTCCCAACCTATTCTCCTAGAGAACGATAACAACCCCCGAGTCTTGCCTATACTACGCTACAACGATTAGGTACACTGCCTAGGGAGTTGTAAAACTTCGTGTAGAAGTTTTTACGACAAATACATCAAGTTTTTGGCGCCGCTGCCGGGGAATAGTTAGGTTTTGAACTTAGTTTAGCTTAGTTCTACTCGCTTAAGTCCTTTCAAGTGAGATTTTATTTTCGTTATACTAGCTTTCTTGTAGTCTATCTTTTCTTTGTGTGTTTGTTCGTAATTTTTACTGACTATTCCACTCTTCATTATAGAGAATGCGAATCCATCTAGTTCCACCCTTAATAGTGAGTTTCTTGATCCTAAGAAAAAGTTAGAAATTGAGTCATGGCTTGAGGATAGTAAGATTGTTGACCCATTAGTCAGTTCGGATGACGTAGAATACTTTGATACCTTCCCTACCTTAAGAGAATTAGGATATCATGAGTGGCTCTTGAATTACCCCAAACCATCCTGGGTTAAGGCAAAGATAAGAACCAGAAACTTAAATAACAATAAGATCTCTTGCATGATTGGTCACTTCCTTAAAAGACAAGTTTACATTGATTTAGAATCACCAATTAATATTATGTCTAAACAGCATTACAAATGGATCATGAGTAAAGGGTTAGAGTCGAGACAGAAACCATCCAACCCTAGTAAGAACAACAACTTTGTAGGAAGAGTTAGGGGTTTAATAGTTTTTGTAGGAAACTTCACGTACGAATGTAATTTCATGATTTTGGAGGATACCGCCAGCATTATAGATCACCAACTAGGAGAAGTAGTCTTTGGAAAACCATTCGTAAGAGAAACTGGCCTTGTTTATGATCAGGAAGAGGGAACGGTTATGTTCGAAAAAGATAACGAGAAAATTACATTTAAGATGCCTCATAAGATGGAAACGTTTAACCATATAGACTTTAAGGATGTAGATACCAATTTCATACCGCCCTTTATCCTTAAGAATAACGATAACCATGGGAAAACCTATTACTCGGATAGCCTAATCTCAGGACCTGAGTATAGAGAAGACGAAAGTATAAGCAAGGAAATTCGACACCTAATGAAATTGGAAAGAAAGGCATGGAAAAGCAAACTCCTTAGCTTGATGTAAGGTTTAGTATCCTTGGATAAATCCAAAGGTACTAAGATTGAAACTTTGAGTGTATGATATAAACTATGCAGAATCTAGTTTATACCACTAAGAAGAATAAAGAAAAAGTATGTTTGAGATACATAAATACAACCAAAACAATAAGCTTCAATATATTAATACGAACACTCTTTGACAGTGTTAGGGTTTACAACCTTGAAGCTATGAATACTATGAAAGACTGATATGATGTGATGTGTCTTTCTAACTATGCCGTAGGGTTCCTTTTATACACTAAGGAAACCCTAATGGGCTTACAAAACGCGTACAATGATAATGCATATCTATTCCTAATTTAACTCATGCATAGTACTAATAAAGTACTAGCAGTACTAACTAATATAACTAACAGTACTAACTACTTAGTCTGTTTTCTTCAATCTTTAGCAGCAGCATCAACTCTGAACCAGCAGTAGTAAATTAGCACCAGCAGTAGTAACTCAGAATTCCCAACATACGATAACCGGATAAAAACACCGATTAACTAAGAAAAAGGCGATAAGATACTTTTCTTCAATTCATGTGTAAGGCTATTCCCCGGGAAGCTAAAGTCGAGATGGTACGGACCATTTTTGGTAAGCAAGGACCTGAAAAATGGCGCAATTAAGCTATACGATGATGATGGGAATGAATTCATTGTGAATAAACAACGGGTGAAACCATATCAAAAGGATATGTTGGAAGCTGATAAACATGATGATATCACACTAGATGATGAAGGAGAAGTCACGTAAGGATGTGTGACTTTGAGTCTAGCTACAAGACTTGTATATAAAGAAAAGCGCTTCTTGGGAGGTAACTCAATATTTACTTTCCCGCACTTAGGAGTGTCTTGTGTTTTAATTCTTTATTGTTTGTTTAATAATGTTTGAATCATTTTGTAATCATGCTTAGTTTGTTTGTAACCTCGTCTTATCTACAATCAAAGGTATTTTGCATAAAATAAGTGTAGGAGGATATATCCGGTTTATAAGAAACGATTCAAACATTTAAAATAAATTGTTTAGATTAATTCGCGTCAGTTTTGAGTCATATGATTGTAATGATTAATCCCAAGTTTTTATGCAGTGTTTTCTACAGATATAACTTATAAAATTGTGTGCAAGAAATTTCTCATTAAAAATGAAGAGGAATCTTCACAGTGTGTGGAGACGGCGTCAGGATTAAACCCGACGACGTCGCGTCTCTAGCAATGTGAAGATTAAAAAAATTTCAAGTATTTTTGAAAAATAAAATGTGTAATATTTAAAATTTGTAATTTTGTTATAAACCCGCAGAAACCTATGATTATATCATCACTTTCATCCAATCTTTACTACTTTCATAGAGTCAAATCCCTAAAATCTCGTTGTATATATCATTTCCCGCCGATTTTACGCTTGGTGTAGTTGTCTTTGTCTTTGATTTACAGGTTATATTTGACGAGAAGAAGCTTGGTAGTTCTTAGTAAGTTTCATTGGACGATTTAACCGGTTATCGCATGTTTCTTCTTCATTATTGAGCAAACCAGAGGAGTACGAGTTTCTTTTACTTGTTTTCTTTTCCCTTTATTCGTTTTTACGGGTACTTCTATAGAACATTGGGGACAATGTTCAACTTAAGTGTAAGGGAAAATAAGCCTTAGAAACTATTTCTTCAATTGCCATTTGCTTGTTCCTTAAAATGATGGGTAATATATCAAAACATAGCATAAAAAGGTAATTTTGACCATAATTTAATTTTTTTTATGACATATACCGACAAAAACCGAGTATTAATAGCTTCTCATGGATAGGAATGGGTATGACTAGCACAAAAACCCTTAGAATTCCACCCAAAAATATGAGGTTTGCCTTTAGATCTTTAGGAATCTGGGTATCCATTATTGATACCCAAGATAATTTATACCTTTAGCTTTCTCGAGTTAATGTTTGAATGCAGTCATATGTGTCTATTCCGTCGTTACAGATGTGTACGTATGCTCTTTGTTACTTTTTCTGGAGCATTGGTATCGATATTAAATTATATGAGTGTACCGGTAGTATATTAAATTCTAAAACTTGTTTTTGTGATGCATCCTGAGACCGCATAGTAAGTATTAGGATTTGCTAGATACGAGGCACTTGTTTTAAACCCATGTTTTTAAACTGTACTTGTTATTTATGGTCACATCCAACTATATAAAACTATCTCACACCCTGCCATGCACTCTTTTTACGTGCAAGAATACCCCTCGTATACCTTCGAGCTTATCCTTTTTCACGGTCTCGTAATTTCTGGTTTAAGCCGGACTATTAATGAAGGAAGCATTGTCACCCTTAAAAATTGTGACACCCAAATATCGACCTTAGCCTACCTTGTATGTACTATCTTTTGTCATTATTGTTTTAATCCAAGTTAATTATTAAGTACACGGTTGCTAAGTCCTTATACTTGTAAATACTGTTTTGGGAAGATTAGGATTCATGGTAGTATTCATCTTATGAAGAATTGAGGAAGAAGTAATTTATTACCCCCAATAGAGCTCAATAAACTCCATGTTATTTTGATCCAACTCAATTCGGGTCATTACTTGGATTATAAATATCAAGTATGTAAAAGTTCAAGTATATGGGTGTATCTATAAATCCTCATGATGTATTATATGTTTAAGCAATGGCAGGGCAAAAGTGTAAAAAATAAGAAAAAGAAAAGAAAAGAAAAGAATCGAAAAAATATAAAAAAGGTAAAAAAAATGTACGGGCTGTCCTTATGTTTATGTTTATCATAGAGTCAAGAAAAGAAAAAGAAAGAGATTGGTGTAGAGTTTTGTAGAGTTTGTATATCTTGTTCGAGTCTTTGGCTTAGCAACCAAACCGGCGTGTATTCGTATAAATAATTAGCTAACCCTTCACCCAAAATTCACCCAAAAGTCACTCCCAAAATGTATCCCACCCATTTCCATTTCTATTTATGTTATCTTACACCTATACCGCACAGCCCTTTAAAATACCTCTTAGATAGTAATGATTAATACTTGCGCCTAGCGGTGGAGGTTTGATCATTTACCAAACATATGGTAATTTATATGCTTTGACATGTAATGAGTGTTAATTTTCTGTTTTCTCATAGTTGTTATAATTTATTATACACCCGAGAGAAAGTGAGAATCCAGACACTTATGTGAGGTGCTAGTATATACTTTTCGTGCTTTTAATTACGAGGTCTAAAAGGTTATGTTGTAAACTGCTTTTAAAGATTTGGTTAAATGCCCCCAATATTGCTATTGTCTAGATAGAAAAGCCATTTGCTTGAGGATAAGCAAATCCCAAGTGTAGGGGTATTTGATGAGGTATCATTTTATACACTATTTCGGGGCCATTTAACCCTCTAAATCATGCAAATATGCCCAGATTATGTGCTTAATCGTTTGTTTTCAGGTTTTTATCACTTGGATGACATTTGGAGGAAGAACATGCTCGGTTACAAAACTTAGGTTTACTCTAATGATTTCAAACTCTTATAAATGTTCGTTTGCAAACTTGGTTACATGATTGATACCACACTTTGTTTTATTTATGGATGCATTTACTTAAAGCCTTTTTTTAAATACATTGGTTACTTTTACTATAGACACAGTTACTTACTTACCTTTTTCCCTGATCTACGATTTGCCCAAGTTGGCAAATAGACCACTAAATTGCCTGAACTTATCATGGTACCGTTAATTTCTTAACTGACCGTAATGGTTAAGTGGGAGCAAATGTTGTAAATAGATCTATTGGGACTAATTATCCCTATCCGGGTAAGTAGCGCTTACTAGATTCAGGAGACACGAACAAACGGATATATACCATGTCGGATTTCACTAGGTGATCTTGTCAGATACCTCTAGAGCAGTTATTTTCTTGTTTGGCATATAATATGCTACTTTAAATTGAGTTTCAGTGTCATGAGCCTAGCGCAATAGTAAATACCTTTTATGTGAAGTTGTATATGTTATAAATGTCACATGCGTTTTATAACTTATGGTCCACACTGCTTTCGTTGAACGTTTCTGATTACTAAATGCTTTTCATAATACTGTGAGTGAAGCAGTATTCACTAAACGTTTTTGATTCTCGCAAATGCTTTACTTAAACCTATGAATTCACCAACTTTATGTTGACGTTTTAAGCATGTTTTTCAGTGCTTAGCTTTGGACTTTCTCTGATTGTGCATATGGAGGTCTACGTGCAATATGATATCATCTTTCAAGACTTTTCCTATCATTCATACTCGTTGTCTTTTGAAAACTTAAATTACGCTTCCGCAACGTTTTAAATTTCATTTCAAATCTTGTAAGACTTATCCAGATTTAATAAATACAGCGAGTTATGATTTTCAAAACGTCCATTAGTGGTCGTTCCCTTGATCTCCGTCTAGACCCCGTTTGGGGGTGTGACAACTGTGACTTGAGCAGGTTAGTCAAACCGTTAGAGTTGACTAAAGTATTTATAATGTGTTAATAATTGAGTACTTATGTCAACTTATATGAGTATTTGATATCAATCCGTGATGCGTGTTCATCTTATTATGATTGAGTTGTGGTTTTGTTAGCTATTTCATTTCGTTCACATTTTGTGACAATGGAAATGATAGCATGATTTTATGTGTTATCGTGTTATTTGGTGAATAATTATAGTATGGCGTAAAAGATAATTAAAGTATGTAATTCGTGAGAATGCATTATAGTCCTAATATTTAAGTTAATTAAGTGTAGGTCTTTCTAATTTAGGAAAGTAATTTATGAAATGAAATTTATAAAATGTAGGTTTATAACTAGTTTTATTAAAAAGGTTTACTAAATTAAACATAAATAGTTTTTATAAAAATAACAAAATAAGGGTAATTACACATGAAATAATAATAAATAAATAAATAAATATAAAAATTAATATAGGGGTGTTTGTTATGCCGATTAGAAGAAAAGAAAAAAAGGAAACCAATTTGATTACAATTAGGAAACTAGATAACTATATATACAAAATCAAGAAAACCCTAAATCACTTTTCTTCTCCTCCTCTCTCTTTGGCCGGTCGAACTCCCAAGCAGAAGAAAAAAAATATTTTTTTTGATTAAGAATTTAAAGTGTTGATTCAAGTGTAATCTATTATACTAAAAGATTGAGCCCCTAAATTTATTGGGGCTGTATCTTTAAATGCTTTGTATTACCTACACAACCATAGGTACAAATTCATGTTGCGTACTGAAACTCAATATCAAGAACTGTTATTTACACCATTCATTCAAATCTGCAGTTACATCATTCATTTATACCATTCAACCTTTAATCTTCCAAAATATCATTCATTCAAATCTGCAGTTACAAAGGGGTTTCAAAGGCTTCCCACGATTTAATTTAATGTCGACTCTCGATAAAAAAAACAAACACACACCCTCTCATGCCGGGTTTTGACCTCCAAAAAGCAAAAACACCTTCTATCAGTCGAGAATCGACAACAACAATATTCTTCCATCATCTTCTTCTCTTCAGGTATTTTTTAATTTTTTAAAATTTTTTTTTTTATATGGATTTGATTTGATTTGATGTTTTAAGATCTGGGTTTTTTGTACGAAATCGGGTTATTTTGTGAATTACTAATATTTTTTTAATGCTATTTGAATTGATGTCTGTTAAGGTTTTGATTTGTTAGGTGTTTTATCATGTTCTAATGTTTTTAATATTTTGAAGGTAAGTTTGAATTTGAGTTTTATCATAAATTTATAATGTTAGAATTACAAATATTGTTGTACATTTATGATGACAATTTAAAGTTAATGTTAAAAGTAGGTTCATTTATATGATGACAATTGGTATAGGTATCTAAAGACTTTAAAAATATAAGGCGAATTGAGAGGCCTTTCAGTTTTGGATATAACCGAAGTGAGAATACGGTTGATATATGCAAGACCAAAGGATTATAATTCAAAACTGAAGATGGCCAAGAAGCAAACAAGGATCGAATATGCATTGACCTTTTGGAACGTGAAATCATGAGAAATTCAATGGGCGGGGGAGATGTACTGATGCTGTCATCGGTTATGGCTGATGATTTTAACATGAAATTTCTTCATTTGGAAAACAAAGGTATTGGTTTTCAGATAGTGTTTGTGGGAAATTGCAATTTTACCTTTGTATCGGCCTTTATATTTATTTTGTGTATGATGTTTTGTTATTTAGGTGGCTTTTGCAGAATTGTTGTTAGCCCAACTACATGCGAAAGACTTTCAATGGACCTTGCCAATGGTTCAAGCGTGAACCTGAAGGTGATGGATCTGAACAAGACGCCGTCAGCACAACATAAAAGGATCATTTTAAAAATACGTAAGTAAGGGTAAAATAATACAAAATACCTCTTTTGTATAATTAGAATATTACTGTTTGGTGTGGTGTGATTGTAGGCGTGAAGGATTATTTAGATAGATAGCATAGGAATATCCCAGTACAAAGACGACGATATCTTCTGGTATCATGGATAAACTTGTGAGTCTCGACTTCCTAAGTTTCTATAACTGTTAATATATATTTTTATGGAGCTTTCAAGCTATATTGTTTATTTACAGTTTCATAAGTAATAATTGCCACAGTTTCACTTTCTTTAAATACCATGTCATCAGGTAGTCTCCGTGGATCCCATTTCTGACTACATGTTTTTAAAAAAAAGAAAAGCAGCAAAGAGAAAGGGGCACCTAGAGACCCGATGTACAGAGTAAAGATAGAATATGACCTAATTCCTATGCTCAACCATACTAAGTGTAATCCCATGGATCTCAGAATGGATCATATGACCATAAAATGTCTTCTACAGGTAGGCCTTAAGGTTACACCACCGTTTGTAGTTTTTTCAAAAACATGTTATTACTATTCAATTTATAATAACCACTTATAAGCACATACAAATTATAAAGGTCCAATGAGACAAAGTAACCAAGTTTCTATTTTTTGCCTACCCAAAGCTTTCAAAACTCTTCTCTATGTTTCTTTAATTCCTCAAGCTCTAATTTAAAAGTTGGTGTCCACCTTATTACATATTGGTTGCTAACAATAGAAACGGTTCAAAGTTGATAGCTATTTTGAAGTTTGCATTAGCTTAACAGGTTAACCACTCTTACTGTAATAAAATGTAACATCTGGGTCAGACAAAAATGTTTTCTAAGTAATCAAAAAGGGTTGTTTAGGGTATGATTTCATTCGTCATAGCTCAAGAATGAAATAAAATAGAAGTTGATTTCTTGCTGTCATATGATTGCCATGGGTAAGTTTATTGTTTATATTAATAGAATCATCAAAAAAGTGTTTTCTTAAGCACATGCAAACTACATACCAAGACCAACTTTACGAATGGAATGATATAACACATCCAACTATGATTAATGAACATATTGATGATTCATCCAAACATCCAGTCACTTAGCCCCCACAAACTAAAATGTATGCAAGTTATACATCACAGCCTACAACCTGTCCTGACTCAAAACTTTTGTACTGAAAACAGACCACTTTATACTCTTAAAAAATATAGACCTGTAGAACTTATATCTTTTCTGTACTCAACACTGAAGACGCATCTCTTTCCTATCTCTAATAGCTTATATTATCTAACTAATTTTCTGTTGTTCAGTAGTTACAAAGAACTAATCGAACCTACACCTGGTCTTGAGATACAAAGACAACGATGTGCCACTGAAGAACAAGAACAACCAAGAAATCGTTATTCTCTACAATCACTACTTTACAGTCAACCCACAACACTACCAGGTATAATGTATTATGTGGCTTATGTTGACACTTATAACCATGAACATCCGTAATAAAAAAAATACCTTCCACTGCGAATAAAATTCACAACAAAAGCAACCATTATTGAGATAAGCACAAACAACCATGTGTTATTATAGAAAAATGTGGGCTCCGCAAAACCGAAAAGTAACATTACAATCTACCGGATCACAATGCGTAGATCATGGTCCCCAACCTCTTCCCAACTACGGGTAATAACAGATTCCTTTACATCTAAAATATTAGTATAAGCAGATAACAAATAGTCTAACCTACTTTCTACACTACCTTAGCTATTGTTTCAGGGCTATTATCAATGACGGGACTGCAACAACATCGCTAATATGTTTCAGCCAAGTAGCACATGATTTTGTTAAAGACTGTAACGACGTAGTAAACGGCATAGAGGACAAAGACACGTACCATCTCCCATGCGCATTAAAAGAACTAGAAGACACAACCCATATCTTTCAATACCACTTTGGCAAAGAGCTAGCCAGCTAGGACCTATATTCAACCTAGACGCAGATTTTAAACCGTTGGTCTCGCCATCACTCGCTTTACCCACTCCTAAAATGATAATAGCACCAGCTTCAGAGATCAACCAACAGGTTACGCCTGCCATCGCAAAAAGGGAATTGTTCAACTTGAGCAATGCCGTAGATGAAGAACAAGTAAAAAGCTCAACAAATCTGAAGATAAAAAGCAATCCACAAAAAAGGAATTGTTCAAGTGAAGGATATGAAAGCGCGGTCACGAGTCAGAGAGTCGGAATATGAGGCTTTGTTGTTTCTAAGTATAAATTTATTTGACCGGTAGATTTTAGCTATAGTATACTTTCGATAGTGACAGAAAAATGCTAGACAGATTCTATTTTCAGTGTTATAACATTTGCATTCCTTCAAATTTATGTCAAAGGCATGTACATCTAGTTCTTAGTTCCTTTTCTCAATATGTGAAAGAAAAGTCAAAAAAGTGGGGTTACGCTCAGACCACAAAGAATAGGCTCCGGCTAGCATAGAGATATCGGGAGTTTTATAAAAGGGTGGTTGCCCTCTCTTGCCATAGTAGATTAGTAGGCCAACGATTTAATTTCCATCCAATTAACAACTTTTTATATATAATTTTTAGAAAAATAAAACACATATTGGAAACGAGTGGTGATTTGCACACTCCACTTATTGATTTGCACACTCAAATTATGTGTGTCTTGACATTTATACCCCTAAATCATTTATTGAAGTGTGCACAATTAAAGGGAATAAATAGTCCACACGACACACATATTTTTAAGTGTATCAATCAATTTATGGAGTGTGCAAATCATCACCCATTAAAAAATGAAGATGGTAAAATACTCATTTTCCATTCATTATCATATCATAAAAGATAACTTTTTTTAATTATTATGGTGGTGGTGGACTGGTGCCGGTGGTGGTTGTTCTAATGGGCTATGATGATTGTTGTTATTGTTCTCAACAAGTGTAATGGGTTATTTAAGATCCTACCCGTATCTTGGTGTCGCAATAATCGGATGGCATAAGTTAACTATGCATCTTTGATGTTTGCAGTTAGGGGTTGTTATCCCGGTCGGGTGTGTCGGGCTATCAGTTAATTCAATCGGTTAGGTATGAGTCAGGTTTTAAAGTTTTGAGAATATGACCAGCAACCCGAAGCTTATATGGAACGTTAGTCGGGTTCCGTTGTAAATCGGATTCGGGTTATAATCGGGTCGTGTCTAAGAAACCGGGTTTCAATGTTGACCCATAATAATGCTATTGTTTATAAATCTACTACTGTTATAAAAGCATGTCACCAATTCTAAAATTAGAAGTCCTTAAAATTTTAAGTAAAAAAGATTAACCTCTTTTGAATAGTTAATACTGTTACCTTTTATCAATTAAGTCATAGTCAATTCATCACACCATAATTTAATGTATGCATTTGTAACTTGCATGTGTTGATAAAAACCCCATTTAAAAGTCTGTTACGTTTCATCACTATATATGTCGCACAATCCATTTCATAATCAAAAATCCCCTTCCAATAGCCTCATAACCCTCCATTCTTCCTTGTACAAAATAAATACGAGCCAAAGGGTCATGCCTTATGTGGTTGGAAAAAATCCTAACCATATCCTTTAACCAAGTGCCACTTAAGAAAAAAAAATAAGCACAAGAGAGGATAGTATTTAGGTTACAAAACATATCCAAAATCAAACAATACATACTTGTGACTTGTGCTAAATTCTTATATTATGAGAACGCCAGCTGCGAAATAGCAAGTTGTTGGCATCTTTGTCCCTTGGGATCTCCCAGTTCCCATTCCAGCCGCACCTGCTCACCTCTTTCCCACCCTATCACCTCTTCCTAAGATCCCTGTTCAAGTTCAATATCAACAAAATCGACTTGTCGATGTAATCATAAGCAAACAAAATTTATATTTCTTTAACAAACATTTAACATACCTGATGAATATAACCACATTACAATTTATTAAAGTTTATTTGTTTTATATTTCATTGAACTCAGAAGAACACCCCACCCACACCCAGTTCTTCTTCAAAACAAGGAAATAGGATGAAGTCATTAACCTTGATGATGAGGAAGAAACCCCACCCGAGTCTTCTTCAACAAGGAAATGGGATGAAGTCATTAACCTTGATGATGAGGAAGAAACCCCACCTGAGTCTTCTTCAACAAGGAGTGTGAAATGCAGACGAACAAATCCCGTTTCACTGTTTGGCAATAACCGGGTTCTTGCTTTTGGACACAACAACAATGGAGAGGATGTATAAACTTTCCTGCATAATTTATTGAAAACTGTGTTTTTTATCTTGTCTTTATTTCCTTTTATTCACAATGGTGAAATAATAAATTTGAATTATCTTGTATTGTCATCAGTTTGTGTTCTGAATGAATTTAACAAATCTGAATGAATTTAACATTATGTTTGTATATAGTCAAACCCATAATTCTAAATAGCAATTATAAGTTTTTAACTGAAATAAACAGCCTACCTGAACACTATTCTTGGCTTTTGCCTCCAGTATAGCATCAAATCGATACAGATCCGGGCACAACCACCACCCACACATAAATCTCTACATGAACAATTTAATAGGTATTGAAAGCCGACTGATGGTAATTAATCATTAATCAAAGCTAACATAAGAAGCAAATAACCTCTAATTTTGTCATCTCATTGCTAAAGCATTGCAGCAAAAGCTGCACTACCATTAACAAACCACCTGAAACACGATTTTATCGTTCGTTGATTTCAATTGCCTAATTAACACTCTACCTAATCCAATATGCCATGAGGGTATACATCAAAAACGATAATATCTAACGGATCCTTGTCAAATGAATCTTTTAGTAAAGCCAGAAACCAGGTTTCAGAACAGCCCAACCTGAACACATTTTTAATCATTTAAACATGAAAAATACACATCAGCCAAAAAGTGACGTGCCATCTGTTAAAAGCCACGATACCAGTTGTCATTACAGCAATTCAACCATTGGCAAGCGGAACATAGTCTACTGTCATCGTGGCTTGGTATTTTTTGTGCTTATTACATTTTGGTTTAGAGCTTATTACATTTTAATAAATTAAAAGCATTAGAAAAAAACCAACTACTTAATCATAATTTCTCAAAAAAATTCATTGCTTAATCCTTTCTGGATATATACTTTTACTATAATACAAGAGGTAATTATATTTAGGCTTATACAAGCTATATACTTATGACATGCGATATTTGAAAAATAATTAAAAGTTTAGTTTTTATGGCTATTAATGACAAAATAATTGATTTTCAGTTAACATTGTATTTGCTTCCTAGAACAAAAAATCACACAGCCATAAGTTCAGCAACCTAGTACCATACTTGTTTGGGAATAAATCTTGCTCAAGAAGTTAATATTGCTCAAGATATGAAATAACAGTACAAATGGAGTTTAGTACTGTGCCCGAAGTACAAACTTTAGTACTTTGCCTAAGGTGTAGTAAATAACTGACTACCAAGCATACCATCCTACTATAAACCTGCAGATGGTCGAAGGTTGCAAGACCTTTGGAGATAGGATGGCACAGAAAAATCGGACTGTATACCATCCTTGTTATAATTGAATTTAGAATTCTAATAACGTTCCCGTATTTCGGCATTTTACTTGTAAATGACTCATTGTTTCATATAAAAGGGAGATCCTAGTTTAAGGTTTTAATATAGTTTTCTCCCTCCCTGCTTAATAGATGTAAGATAGATTATAGAGAAAGAATAGCTTCAAGGTTTGTAACCCTAGTACTAATCAAGAGTACTCGTATTATTAAAATAATATTGAAGCAGTTTGTGTGTTATTCATTGTTCTTTGATTGTTACTGTTCCATTGATAAATACCTCTAGAGTACAAAGTGGTATGATTCCGCATGACACTTTGTGTATACAAACAAAGTCTCAACCATTGTTATTTTGGGATTCATCCAAGGTAACAAAGACACTTATACAAACGTAAAGAATCGATCAGGCTGGGATCAAACCAGTGGTATCAGAGCCGTGGCTTTGAGAAACTTTTATCTAGGAATAAATGAGTTGGGAAAAAATTTCTCAGTAACAATGTGTTTGGCTAAGCTTCCCTGCTCAAAAACCTCGAGGAAGTATGAGATGTGGGAGATAAGGAATCAAGACAGTAACTTTACAGATTCAAGATTCTGCTCTATATGGGGAAGGACCTAACGAATGGGAATGTCGTAGGTACCTATTTCCTGTACACAAGCAACAGAAACTGTCCATCCACAGGATTGGAGATGATTGTGCCTTCTAACTGCTAGAAGCAAAGAACCGGCTAAAAAGAATAGATAACTGCCCGAAGTCTACTGCTCATGGTACTACACCTAATGAACAACAACTTACCTTCAATCTGTAATGGTTGGATGCTCCATCAATGTTGTGCTGATATTAAAAAGCTCGATTTGGCAGAAGAATGAAGCAACAAGGAAGACTCGAAGGCCTTGCTGGAAGCAACAGTATGAAAACTTTAATGCTTTCAAGCACAGAAATCACTTGATTCTATCATTTAAAACAGGCATCAAAAGCTTGTTAGTAATTGGCAAATCTAGGTTGTATTACTCCTTCCCAGAGTCTCTAAATGTTAAATTTTTTAGGAGCTTGTGGGGGGGCCTTCGGAATGCGATACACAGTGTGGTAAGTCCCCTGGAGAAACAAACCCGATTATGGAACTATGGGTGGTTGGAGATTTGTACAACAATTTTAAAATTGTTGAACAGAAGGTAAAGAAATCTGTTGGCACAAACAATGATGATAAGAACTTGGCATTTCTAACCACTTCAGGTGCAAGCAGTACTAATATTATTAATACTGCTAATCCTGAAGTTAGATACGATAACAACACCAAAGTTAATACTTGCGCGTAACTTGGAAAATTATAGCTAGTTTTTAGTGCTGCGCACATTATATGCCATTGATACTAGAATCCACTCAACCACAAGGGTCTCAACTAGTTCATGAAGTCTTTGAGCAACTCGTTCATGATGATGATTTGGAAGAAATGGACTAAAGTGGGAAATATGGCCCTACTACTGAAGCATGAGGGCAAGAAAAGTTCTTAATCAGAGAACTGGAAGAAGATCATCATTGATGGAAGCAGTACTGCTGGATATGATAAATCAAAGGTAGAATGTTTCAACTGCCATAAAATGGGATATTTTGCCAGAGAATGTAGAGCACCAAGGAGTAAAGACAACAGAAATTGGAATCAAGGTAGCTCATCAAAGGCAGTAAGGATTGAAAGATGCTTCTGAAAAGGGGGCAATGTGTGCAATAAATGGTGCCTGGATTTGATTGGATGTGACACTGACAGAGGAGAGAAATTCAAGCAAACTGGCTCTCAATGGCATTCTCATGATTCTAAGGTAAAAATGATAAATCTTGTTCTAAATCTTGTCTTAATAATTATGACGCTCTAAAGAAACAGTATTATGATTTGCTTGTTAAATTAGATGATACTGGTTTTAAAAGCTTCTACATAGCAAAAGAGGTCTATATCAATTTTAGAAGGGCAAATTCCCCCCCCTCCACTTAAATATAAAGAATCTGAAGTCCTTTTTTCTGAGGAAATTGCTTTGCTTAAAAGAAGTGTAGGTCACAAAGAATATCAAATGGGATTACTTAGGACTGAACTTGAAAAAGTTAAGGAAGAAAAGGAGGGGTTTTGAGTTTATAAAGATTGCAAAGTTTAAAATCAGCAAAGACTTAGATCCTTTGTTAGCAAGTCAGATAAATATAGTTGGGAGTGAACCCTACACTTATTTATTTATTTGAAAAACTGACCAAAAGCAAACCAGTATATTGGGTAATAAAAGTTAGATCCCCCTCACCCCCATCCCGTTTCTTGTTATTCTTAATAGACCAACACCATTAGGACTTATCTTATTCAGGTCTAGAAGAATTCAAACAACCTGAGGTAAATGAGTATGGTCCTAGGGATTCAAGTATAAAACCTACCACTGGTTGTGATAAAGAGTTAGATAATTCTAAGGAGAATACTGATGACTCTTTAAAACAACAACAAAAGACTGATTCTAGCTCTGTTAATTCTCCACTTAAGGTAGACAAAGATTGGAAAGAAAAGATTTTTTTCTGTCCGCTGAATCAAGTTTAGTGAAGAAGAACCTTAAAAACTAGAGAGAATAATGATGCTCCAATCATTGAAGATTGGGTATCAGATGATGAGGATGATGTTGAGCCTATCCCTAAGGTTGAAAAGAAAACTGTTATACCTACTGCTACTAAGAAAAAGTTTATTAAACCTGAAAAACCAGTTAGGAGGTCAGTTAGTTATGCAGAGATGTACATGTCACAAAGACCTAGAGGAAACCAAAGGAATTGGAATGGTCAAAAAATCCCAACAATTAGATGTAACTTTGTTTTTTATTAAATAATAACAAGGCATGTTTCTAATTCTGTGGGAAGTTTTTGATACATTACAATACAGTTGTCCTAATGTATCTCAAAAAAATGGCCATTCCAAGCGCAGTCATAAATGAAGATCTGCCTAAAAACTGTTAATACTGCCAAAGGCCTGTTAATACAGTTAGGTCCCTGTTAACACTAGCAGACCTTTTTAGTATTGCTAGGGCTCTTAATATATTGTTAGGCCTTCTTATGACTGCTCACCCAAAATCATATTTAGTTCATTGTGCTAGACCAATGGACATATTTTTTCAAAATCAAGCCCATATCACAACATTCAACATGCCCTTTTCTTTACAGAGAAACACCATAACAAAAAGGTCTTAAAATCAAAATGTTAATACTGGGTAGGCAAATGGTTAATACAATCACAGGGCAAGGGGGTTTAATGCTGTTAGCCCTCAGCATGTTGGGTTTGGGAAACCCCATCAAACCAATGGTGCATCACCTGGTTTTCCAAAAACAAATATAATACATTGATGAACGATGGCAGATCCAAGTCCAGTAAATAATTGGCTTGGGTCCCAAAAAGTAAAACTAAAACTTTCATAAGTTTTCTGTGCAGAGCAATTCACTAACTACATGATAAGGCTGATTGTAGAAAGTGATGCTCAAGGCTACATGGACTTGGAAACAAGCCCCTCTTTTAGATTTCAAAAAGACTTATGATTAGTAGGTTATGACTTTTGGTGGAAGAGCATATGGAGGCAGAATATACTGGTACCAAGTACTATTAACACTGGTAATATTTGATAATTGAATGATGTATACTTTGTCAAAGAGTTAAAGTTCAACCTTTTTAGTGTCTCACAAATGTGAGACAAAAGAACTATGTTCTTTTTTTTATTGTTTTTATTTTCTACTGACTCCTGAATGTCTTGTCCCTTCTCCAAATTTTTAAGTGCCTGATATGGAACATCAGATACTTCCTTAAAATTTCCTAGACATGAAACATTACAATTTTGATATAAAAACATATTTCCAAATAGTTTGAACTTTTCTAGTTAGCAAAAGCTACATCTGAAGAATCAATGCTCTGGCATAGAAGCTTGGTCATATAAATTTTAAGAATATAAATAAACTTGTCAAAGAAAATCTTGTAAGAGATTTGCCCTATAAAAAGATTGAGAATGACCAAACTTGTGTTCCTGTCTTATTAAAAGGCAAGCAACACAGAGCCTCTTGCAAGACCACGGGCCCTTAAATCTAAATTTCCCCATTACAAATAGCCAATGTTTATGCTAACACATGTGATTCTCTTATGGTCCAACATTTGTTATAGTTTTAATGCATAAAAGGAAACTTGCTCTAGTAATCACATCTGATGATTATAATAAGATTTGCATGGATTTTTCTTTTTCCTTTTATAACACCTAAGGATTATGTCTACAGATAGAACAAGTGAAACCTTAAAAAACTTTAGTCAAACGGTAGAAAAAACCTAGTGGATAAGGAAAGTTAAATAAAATAATCAAAAGTGTTAATGAGACAAAAGTTAAAAAACAAGGTGATGGATGATTCGTAGGGAGAAAGGTATTAAAAGAGAATATAGTGTAGCTAGGACCCTCCTCAGCAAAATGGTGTACTGAAAGGGAAATAGGACACTCAATGATGCAGCTAAAACAAGTGTTAGGCTGACTCTAAGGTTACCGTAACCACATTCTTTGGGCGAAAGAGCAGATTTCTATACTGCTTGTTAGTGTACAGAATAAGTTTTAAATAGTCAAGCCCTCATAACAAGACTCCCTGGTGAACATCTTTAGAGGTTATTAAAAAACCTCTATAAGGCTCCATGAAACATTTTGGAATGTCCAAGTTACTAATCCTCAATACCTTAGATAATTGGGCAAGTTGATGAAAATAGTGATGCTAAGGTTTCTTTTTGGAGTATTCCTTAAGTAGCAAAGCTTTTAATAGGTTATACAACATTAGAACCAGAAAAAGTTCAGGAAAAACTTGCATATTGGGTTCCTTAGAGAATTAAGCCGATGATTATAAAGGAATGGTCCAAAAGTTGGCTGTATTGATCTTAATCTCTAACTCAATCAATGAATTATGTATCAGTGTTGCAGGAAATCTTACTAAGATTTTGCCAGGTATACAAGGAGTTTCCTGATTCTAGCACATCTTCTCAACAAGATCAAGATTGGATTTGAATGCCAATTTGGAAGGATGCTTTATATTTTGGTGATGCTTCACCAAAAATTGTTGATGATGCTCAAATAGAAATAAAGATAAGTTACGCGATATGAAGATGAATGCTATAGAAAGAGTCTCATATGGTAGCAGTCTTAAAGGAAAATGGTACTGCTATCAACAATTAATACTGCAGACCAGATATAATACTGTAGTAGAGGAAGTAGTACTTGTCTCATACTACTCTATGGCTTCTCCCTGAAGTTAATATGGTTACTTTCCTGAAGACATTGGTAGGAACCTAGTCAGCATCTGATGCTCACATGTGAAGGACCAAGAAATTGAATTGGGGAACATTCCTCAATCTTATGAAGTCCCTACCACTCCTCACACAAGAACAAAGACCACCCAATTGAGCATGTGATTGGTGATGTGCAGTCATCTGTTCAGACAAGAAGGATGAAAACTTCTTACTCTAAAAAAGGATTTCTTAGTGCTATATATGAAGGAAGACTCATCAGGATCTTCATACATGTCTTTTTGTTTGTTTCCTCTCTCAGGAAGAACCAAAAAGAGTTTCTCAAGCTCTTAGAGATCCAGCATGGGTAAAAGCAATGCAGGAGGAACTTCTTCAGTTCAAACTGCAAAAGGTCTGGATTCTTGTGGATTTACCTAAAGGTTATAGAGCAATTGGTACAAAGTGGGTATACAGAAACAAGAAAGATGAAAGGGGGATTGTCATAAAAAACCAAGCTAGACTTGTTGCTGCAAAGGACATACGCAAGAAAAGGGATAGACTATGATGAAGTCTTTGCACCAGTGGCTCGAATTGAGGCCAAAAGAATATTCCTGGCTTAAATGCTTCATATATGGATTTATGGTCTAACCAAACGATGTCAAAAGTGCTTTCCTGTATGGTCAGATTGAAGAAGAGGTCTATGTATGTCAACCGACCTCTAGGTCTTGAAGAACCTGACCAGCCTGAAATCAAGTCCCTATAAGGTAGTGAAAGCATTATAGTACTAGCACAAGCACCAAAGCCTGTACTGACACTTTTGGCAAATTATCTCTTGTGCAATGGTTTTGAAAGAGGAAAGGGTTGGGTATTGACAAACAATATTCATCAAGAGACATAAGGACATATCTTGCTTGTTAAATCATTGGATGACATATCTTTGGATCGACAAAGAAGGAATTATGTGATGAGTTTGAGAAGCATATGAAGATAAGTTTCTAATGATTCTATGGAGAACTCGACCTTCTTTTGGGATTACAGGTCCAACAAAAAAAGAATGGAATGTTTATCAGTCAAGATAAAGTATGTTCATGAGGATTTTTGAGAAAGTTCAACTACTCCAAATGTGAAGTCCTGCCACTACACTCCAACTAGATTTGGAAAAAGCCTTTGGTTCAAGAGATGGAGAATGCCTGATGTTTGAGATAAAACATCTTTAATAGATCTTTGATAGGCCTCTTTTGATGTACTTACAAGCATCCAGGCCAGATATCATGTTTGTAGTGTGTGCATGTGCAAGGTTTCAGGTTTCTCCAAAGTCTTCCCATCTCTTAGTTGTTAATTCGACATCATAACTATTTTCTAATGGTGTTGGGGTGATGTTAATCAAGGAACTAAATGCAGTGGATATAAAGCTTCTATCAGCACCAGTGTCGAATAAGATAGATGCATAGTGGTTATTTAAGAGGAACGTACACATGACGACATTAGCATTAGGTTTCCCGATGCATTTTCCTCTCTTTACCGGCATTCCCCAACTGTATAAACCCAGCCTTGTGCATTCCCATTTCCTCCATCCTTTAGTCTTCACTTAGGACTATCTCTCTTGAAATGCCATAGTGCTTCAACCTCAAAACAACATTCCCTTGGGAGCTGCACCCAGTTGCCTACTAGTATTAACAACATTGTATTACAGTACTTCCTGCAAGCAAATTCCAAGAGCAAAAATGCCCTACTTGTGGCACTTGTGGCATTTCTGGGTGCAACGGGCCCCATTGTGGTGAGATGCACCGTGGTGGCACTTGGCAAAGATCCCCCCGTAAGGCTTCCTTTTCCCGCCTGTCCCCATATTGTAGCCTTGGCCGACATTCAGCCTCTTGAAAGGGTTGTTACGGGTGACCATAGTTGTTTGGGATGACCTCAGCCTTCCTTTTGTTGTCAGATTGCCTTTCTGCGTAGGTGCGGAGTTTCTGATCCATCAAGTCGTTGGCCAACTCAATAGTCTTATCCAACGTCTTGGGTCTGGCAGATTTGACGTTCCCATAAATGTTTTCAGGAAGTCCACTGATGTACTTGTCAACCTTCTCGGTTTCGTTGGCAACAAACTTGGTACATATCAGGGTATGCTCCTTGAAAACGTTCAGTTTAATGCTGGAACCATTCGTCCCTTGACCTTTATGTTCCACAACTCGATTCTAATATTCTTGATTTCACCCTGCGGACAATACTTGCCCCGTCATCTTTTGCTTGAGTCTTCCCATATCCTTGCATATGCCTCAGGACCTAGTTCTTATCTGACCATTCCACCCAGTCCAAAGCAGCACCTAACAGAGTGCAGGTGCAAACTTTTAACTTGATTCTCAATAGCACAGAACCACTATATTGAAAACTACTCCATTCTTCTCAATCCACCCGAGTCAAACCGACCACACCTTCAGTCCCCTTGGAAGTTCAAAGGTTGACACTTCATGAAGTCCGCGTAAAAATAAGGGCGCGCAGTTTGCACGCTCCTTCGGTTATTCTCGTGCGAACTGTGGCTTCCATCTCCATTGGTAGAGTTTCGCAAAAGAGCTTGGTCAATCATTACTTGGATGGATTCGGGAGTCATGTTGTTTGGGTTGGTGTTGTTAACAGGGGTATTCGGTCCTCTTGTGCCATGATTTGTCTAGATCAAAAAAGACAAAACATGAGGTTATATGACTTAATATAAGAAGTGTAATAAAGAGATATCAACACAAGAGAGGTTATATCAGTATGTACTCGATTCATCACAACATACAATACAACAAAAGATCTTAGGCTATGCTAAGCGGGAACTCCCTAGATAATATAACATGCCTGTATAATGACCTAGCACGATAAAATAACATAAAATCACTAGGATGTGACTGTCACAGTCTCCAGAAGCCTCTCCTGTGTCAGGAATCCTAGCATCTGGTCCTGGTTGTCTAGCTCTCCTCTGATGTCCTCGTAGTGCTAACAACTCGGCCTGCATGTCGCTCATCTATCGCCTCATATCTCTAATGACTTGGAGCATCTGTACCATCTGTGCCTGACACCTACGGTCAGTCTCTCGAAGCGTTGCTAACTCAGCCTGCTGCATCTGAAAGCGAGTCTCATGTACCTGATGTTGTGTCTGAATGAGAGTACCCTGCAGCTGTAGATGTGTCTGATGTGCCTGGAGATGGGTCTCGTGTGCATACACATGATCACGATGGGTCTGAAGCTCCTGATGAGTCACTTGACTTAATCCTATCGAGTGAGCCTAAGCCTCTCGGGAAGCATAGGTCTCCTCCTCCACCATCTATACTGTCTCTTGGAGAGTCATCCTATCCCCCATAAGTAAACCATAAAGTAAAATCGAACACCGCTGCGTAGTCCATATCAACTCGTTGTGATATTAACGAGACTTACTATCCGGCAGCACTTTTAGTAAGTGCATACAATCCTGTGTAGGCAGCTCATATGATCTCAGCAGAGCTTTATGACGCCTGTGTATTGACCTCTCCCGACGGGTGCATGGGGGTTAGTGCTTAATTCGTCTAAGGAACTAAGCTGGCCGTGTGCTGCTGAATCCTACCTAAGTATCCCTTAATATCGTACGCAACATCTCGAGTCCCATGTCGCCTCATGCTTCACATCTATAGCCGATGCAACAATCCATAATCGTATTCCCCATGATCTCCCCGGCCTTCTGGTCTAGGTTCATAGCAGTAATACTCGTACCCCGACCTCTATCTAGAGCCACTATGGGTGGTTGTACAAAGATCATATCCGCAGGTCTGGGTGCTAGCGCAGAACATCGGGAAATATCACGTTTTCAGCCTACGGTCAACAGGTTAGTGGTATGTATAAGATGGGTGTAGTGGATGTAGTGGATTGTGATGGTAATGCGGCAAGAAACTGCATCAATAAGGGGCCTGAGTGGATGCTATCCTGGAGTGTCTGGGATTTGGGTGGATACCAAGATGATGGTAGTAAGGGTGATAGCACATGTGGTGGTGATGAATTGCAAGGTGGGACCATGCTCCTAAACAAGTCGCTCCCCTGCATAGGGCTAGTGATAGTGAGATAGGTGGTGATGGTGATGGAGTAGTCATGGCCAGAAGTCTCTCAACCTCTGCCTCTGGTGGGAGGGATATGGAAGCCTGAGGCCGGACGGTAATCCTAGCCCCAATAGTAATGTCAGTGGAGGGTGGTGGTATAACAGGCTCTGTTCCCTCAGGTGGGAAAACAGGCTCATCAACAGGTACAACAATAGCAGAGTCGGCCGGAGCTAAGTGCTCCTCCTCCTCCTCCTCCTCCTCGTCCTCATCATCCTCATCCTCACCATCAGCGTCATCCCCAGATGAATCGCCGTCATCATCATCTCCATCATCTCCCCCGTCCATAGGATAGTCGACCGGACCATCCTCTGTCTCATCATCCTCGTACTCCTCTGGATCCTCCTCGGGATCCGACTCAGTAACATATCTGGGTGACTCAGCAGTAGGTGAATCAACAGGAGGTAATGGCTGCTCCTCAGCTGGAAACTCATGCTCATCCTCCAAAGGTATATACTCAGGGTATATAGGCTCTGGCACGTAGTCAGGATCATGTGCCTGTACGAACATAGGCTCACGCTCATCCTCGTCTTGAGGAACTGGCGGTGTCTGTGGATCCTCTGGGCCTGGTATGTAATCCGGTGATGGTGGGGCTACTGGCTGCATCGGGAGTCCGTCGTATCCTAATACGATGACCCGTGGGATGCCTCCCTCAGATATCTCCTCATCATCGGCTCCCCAGAAAAGGCATATCTGCCGCTAGAGTCGGTGTAAACGGAAGTGTAGATAACCGCAAATGTCGCAGAAGACATGATTACTGCAAAAAGCAAAATAACCTATATAAGTATTACTTATAGGAAAGATCGGTATGATATGTGGTATGTGTTTAATTACACATACCATTTTCCATATTAAGCGGACTTAAAAGCCTAAAAACATGCCAAAAATACATTGTATTTGTATGTTTGCATTTGTATTGTGCAGGAAACGGATATTCAAGAAAAGGAGCAAAAAGAAAGCCAAAAACAAACAAATCCAAGCACGGGAAGGAAAGGACCAAGTCAAGTCGAAGTCTAAAGTCCTGATTATGCCAATTTGGGAAACTTCATTTATAAAAGAAAGAAAAGGGGAAAAAGAGAATGAAAAGAAGAAAGATGTGGAGGGGCTTTTCTTGTACCCAAACCAAACATAACCTTAATCATCTTCAACCTCTCTCTGTCACAACCCAACTTGTATAACCCTTTCCCAATCTTCCCGCCAATACCAAAACCAGCACCCTGTTTTGCTCCCATACTTCTCCCCTGCAAAATCACTCAACACCCTACCAAAATCATTTCATCCACCCTACTATTTCCCCCCAGCTTTATAAAATCCATGTTGGCAATCCCTCTCCATTCCCAAAGCATTTCGATGGCTGAGATTGTCTCCAAAGAAGCTCAAAAGAAATCAAAGGCTGGGATTTGCTCTAGATTCTCCTCACACAACTAGCACACTTTGTTTTTATCTCTTAAAAGAAGCACAAGCTGCAAGTCCAAGACTTCGGCTATAAATAGAGCTTCTTGTAAGCCTTTGAGGCATCTAGTTTTTAATCGAGTTTTAAATTTTTAGTAACTAATTAGTTTTTAATCTTAGTTCAAATTTCAAAGTCATTTACAGCTTTTTAGTTTCAGCTTTGTAACACTTTCAAGATTAATGCAAGTTTGAAGTTTTTAAGTCAATTTACAATACCAGTGTTAAGTTTCCTAATCATATTGTTTTGTGTTCAAAAAGCTCTCACCACAGCTTACTTATAAGCTGTTTTCATCAAAGTAAAAATAAAAAGTTAAGTAGCTAAGAGAAAATCACAAACATCACTCTCAAATATACCACAGCTTATGTTATGGATGATAAGCCAGTTCTGGATGGGCTTATGGACTCTCACTAGCTTGTTTTATGCAAGCTAGAGCTTGTAGATTCATTGTTTGACCCTGTTTTGAGCAAGGGTGTTGTAAGTCTCTCTTTTTCTTATTGTTCTTATTTTCTGCAGAACTGTTTTAATGCTTATTTTGCTTTGTTGTTAGTTTAAAAATAGTTTGTATTACTTTCTTAGTTAGTACTGTTAATTCATTTGATAAAACTGTTAGTATTGAGTTAACACTGCTAGGCCTTTTCAGCTGATTTAAGTGCTTATTCTTAATCAAAATTGCTTATAAGTGTCTTAATTTGTTAATAGATAAGCTGTTTTTAATTAGTTTGAAAGAAAAATGATTTTTAAGGGGTATTTTCAACGGCGCCAAAATTTGACTCGCGTTATGGGCTAGCTCACTTTTAGAGCAGTACTAACTTAAAGCTACCAGTACTAACAATAAGTTAGTACTGTTAGTCAATTTCTGCTTATTAGCTTATTCTTATTTAAGATTTCCTTAGCCTTTTAGAGTTTATTAAACCATTTTCCTTTACTTTCTTTAAGAGTAAGCTTATTTAAGCTTATTTTCCTTTTCAAAGTATTTTCATTAGTGTATCAGTTTGTAGCTTTTTAGCTTATTTGTCATTTTGGTTTATTCTAGTTGCTTATTCCTATTACTAAGTGCTTATTAAGGTTAGGTGAATATCTGTTTTAGCTTATTTGCTTATTTCTTGTTTCTTTGTGTTTTGTTAGCCTAGCAGTACTAACCTTAAGCTAACAGTACTAACTCAAAGCTAGCAGTACTAACTCCAAGTTAGTACTGGTAGTTAATACTGTTAGTACTGTTGTTAGTACTGTTGTGTTTATCTTGTTTAATTTAGCTTAATTGCTTTTTGTATTTGCTTATTTAGAGTTAGTTTAGCTTATTTGATTTGTCTTAAGTTTATTTGAGCTTATTTGTGTCTTAGTGTAAAAGTTTTAAGTGTTTTTGCCATTCCTAGCTTTTATACTTGTTCCAGCTTATTTTCTTTGCCTTTCTTTTATGTGCATTTGCTTATTAAAGTTTGGTGTCCAATCCTCATCCTTGTCATTTTCAAACACAAATCATCAATCGTCTTTCGATTTTCCATTTCTAGCCTCGTTGGGACATAACGACCCGGGAACACTCTATACTACTTCCGGTTTTCTTGCTCTCGCGTGATTTCGTCCCTTGTTGTGTATTTATACATGTTTGTATTTGTTCACATTTTTAAGAGGTGAGAAAACGCGAGTCAAATTTTGGCGCCGTTGCCGGGGATATAAGCACAGAATCACCTATTGGTCAAATAAAACAACTCTACACTTCTACCTAGCTTACCATCACGCTTAGCAATTTCATGCTTATCGTGCGGGTTCACATCTAACCGGCTAGATTGCTCACTACACCCGGCTCGCCGGATGGCCAAGCCTTTTTGGGTAGTGATCTCGACTAACTCACAGTCAGGTTTTAGCCAATCATGATCACACTTGTGGGCTTAACACGCCATAATCGACAATGGTCTATCAGGCTTACGTTCTTCTTAACCCAACCTTCGTCTACTTCGGGTAATTATACTTACTCACTCACGTTCTAAGCTATATCTTGGCAAAATAGAAGCGACCAATACGCTCACTACCATTCAAGAGCACATATCACATAAGGCACATAGAGCACACAATTTAGTGGCAATGATCCCACTATATCACATATTGTCAAAAGACAAGTTTGAAAACAATCAAGAGAACAATTGAGCATCATGGGCTCGATACTTGTTTGATGAAAAATAAAAATCCCAACGTTTTCCACATCGCGACTAACATAGTCGACTTGGTCCCAACACATCGTGCTACATCTCCGACGAATCGAATCATCAAATCAAATTAATTACTCGCATTCCTAATCTAGTACCGTTCGGCTTAAGGCGTTAGTTACTTCGATCGTTCCTCTAGGATGGAAACGGACGTTACCATTCGACTGGAATCTCCAATCTTTTCGCTTTTTCATCCGCACAAAAGTCAGTATGTCTCGGAGTAAGGGCCACTACACTTAACCGTAGGTTAAGTATCGTATATCGTCTCATTCAAATCCTTGACGATTAAGGTATGTCACAACTACACTACCACTACTCTCCAATTCGGGAAATGAATCATTCTTCACGGCATCAAGTTGATAGTCAAAATGCAACGCACATCTTACGTAGGAGAAGTCTTCTCCATTTCTCATTTCCAACCTCGGAATGATCCTTCTCAGCTTCCACCCACCTTAGGAATTTTGACATCTCCAAGAAGATCCCTTCTCAGTGTCGGTATCAGGTTTACACCCTTGATAGCTCAAATCTATCATTGCTTGCTAGCACACAGACTATACTTGGTCTTGACACGTCTTCATAACAATCACCGCTCTTAAATACTACGAACTAAATATCACTCCTTTCTAGACACACTCGTTCCGAACAATACCGTAGGTATTTCCGCTTCGGAACGACTCGGTCATAATGACTCGCATGAGATTCTCTCCATGCAGTCAATGGGAGCAGGGTTACTTGCATAAAATCCGTAGCAGGGTAAAAATATTTTCTTTCTCCGAAAGTTTGACCCAAACATTTATCTCAATTATCATGCGTTTTTAATGGTGACGATTTATCCGACATAGCGTGGTTCTTCCTAAATTAGGCATAGTTGATCAGGTTATGCATAATTGAGGACCAAACGACATCATGTCCTTCCTCGTCAAAATGTTACTTTCTCATACGCTACAAGCGTAAGTTAATGCCAAGAAAATTTTCAAAGAGTAAAAATCAAATTATTTCAAAATGAAGAAAAGAAGATAGCATCACCTTCCATTTTAATTATTTAAAAAGAAAAATGTTTTTTTATATAAAAGAAGGTTTTTATTTGGCATCATAGGGTCGTTTATGAAATTTAGAAAACACACTTTCCATTGTTTACTCAAACAATTTACACAACACAGTCAATATGATTCGCACAACGACATTTGTTCAACACACAAATTCGTTATTGCAATTCACAGTTTTCAAAATTATCAATTCACAAGACATCATTGAATACAGTTTGGTCAATGGTCACGGCAAGTTTCGAAAACAATACCCACTCATTGATAGTGCAAGCAAGTATCATACACATGCTAAAGATTCGCTAGTCTAGGCCACCTAACACTCGGGGTCAATTCAATCTCACAATGAGTCAAGTGCCTCGGGGCCAACCACGACCTCCAAGCTTCACTCATAGTACAACATACACAATGACACTTATTCATATCTCATAACCGAGAACAATCACAGCAATTGTTATAACAATGCCGAAAATATCATACATACCAATCTTCCCAAAAATGAATACATCATTAGCTTTCGAAGCCAGTACATCTAACCGTAATGGTTTTAAGTTTCCAATACATTACTACATATACGTGAACTCTCCTAGAGTTCTAAATCAAAAGTAATAGCTAAAGAATGCACAATCACCACACCAGTGATAAGATAAAACCTTGAGGCAATAATAACCTCAATCCAATAAACCTAAATCTTGAAATCTTCCTACTTACTAGTATATGGACGATAATGGTATGAGGTTTTCAGAGACATAGGGCCTACTTCCCAGAAAGTTTCAGAACCAAGGAGAAATTACCATTTTAGCCCTAGCTATCAAAGCTGCCTTTTTCCAAAATTTTATAGCTACACTAAATCAAGTGTATCTCCTAATCCGTGCATCCGCAAAGGTCGAAACGACCACTAAAATCTAAGTTTTTTCAATATCTAGAACTTACAGTTTTACATATTTAGGTGTTGCTATATAAGTTTTTAAACTTATTACTCATTCAAATTCTGGTCTCAGTTTTTGACTAGTTTTGCCATTTCTGGGATATCTCATTCGTCGGGCGTCGGTATGACTACATTTGAATTCCTATATGTATCTAAGATGTCTTCCCACATCCTAGTTCAATTTCCCCCGGTCTACATAGACCAAAATATTTTGAAACGTATCCAACAAGCTACTATCCCAAAGCAATCCCCAAAGAAATGTTTTTTTTACAAAGTTTTGTAGTGTACGAAAATGAACGTAATTTGAAATTTATTGATGCTTTGAATGTGAAACTAATTGGAGGTAATAGCCCTAAGAGTCTCCTACAGGTACCATAATTCTCTTTTGAAAAGTTAATATAAAAATATGGAGTTATACTCCTTTTCCCAAAAGTGTTCAAGATTCGACTAGTTTTAGTAAAACGACGATATCTCACTCATCCGGAGGAGATAAAATTCTACCCAACTCAACACATGTACCTTAGACATGTACCAACATCTCCATTGGCTTTATCAAGTGCCGTACAACCAGAAATAATTTACAATCAACTCCACAACCCGCTAGTTACAAACTGCCGTAAAATCAATTTCAAAATTCAACGAAACACCATTTTAATTCCTTCAAACGCCCATACAAAGCCATACCCAATGACTTAACACTCTTTCAAACCCGTCAACTCATGGGTTTCCAGACCCAAACATTTTAAGACTTACTAAGTAGAGGTCGATACAAAAGAATCAAAGCGCAAACACAACAACTTTATCCGGATGTTCCAAAAATAGCCGTTTCCAAACGACACGCTACGCGAGAATAAGTTAATAACTGTTTTCCAAAACAATGAAGAGTTATGAGATGACATATAAAAGTCGCACTCCCATCAACCGAAATATTTCAAAACAATAGGTTACGAAACAACATATGCGATTTAAAAGCAACGGGAAAATATTCGAACTCGGAGTCGCAGAATAAGTCAACCCATTGGGGTCGACAAACTACAACGAATTAATATCATTAAAAGATTACAAAGTAGAGTCGCGAAAAAGTTTCGAAAATAATCATATGACAACGATGTTTTCATCACGTATCAAAATAATTTTATCATATCGCATCGAAATGTTTAAAGGAATTAAACACTTCGCAAGAAGCGAATATCAAAATATATATAACCGTACATTATAGAACGGATGCCGTATATATATATATATATATATATATATATATATATATATATATATATATATATATATAATATTAGTATATATATATAAGAAATATTATATATATCAATATATAATTACTACTTGTACCAAGTGTCAACCACTTGTTACTCACGTAATATGCAATTATATATATACCACATAAAGCTTCTAAGGATCGGGAACGATTGCGCGCGCGGATATCGGACATCGGTGAAAGACTCGTGAAACTTTTTCAAAAACAGTTGTAGTCCAAGTTTTATAAAACGACTTAGTTCGCTACAACTCGTGCTCTGATACCATTCTGTAACACCCCCAAAATGCGATACGCAGCGGAATAGAACGATTGGGGTGCTACTTCATAATACATGCACACGAGTCCCAGTAAACGTTACATAGTACGTTTAATAAACACAATTTTTATTCAATTAGAAATATCAGAGTTACAATGGTCCCCAACATTAATACAGAAATTTATTTTTTGAAGTCACATCATGACTTAATTCTAAAACTTTGTTATATTTTACAATCCAAAATCTGATTTTCCAAAATCTCAAACCCCGAATTACCCATTCAGTTTTCTGGTCAAAATGACCCGTTACAAAATACGTTAAAACTCATTTTCGACCCAAAAACTCCTCAAAAATACATTCAATATGTCTTATAATTTCATACTAATCCTACTTTAACATCAATATCTCTATATTCTAAACGCCACAAGTTTCAATCGATTTCACCACACATATACATATTTACGTAAATCAAATCAAATGAATGAAATAATCGAAATAGACCAAAATAAAAGGAAGGCTCACAAGGCTACACGGAGCAAAGTCGGAAAATAAAAGAGTTCGTCTTGTTCTTTTTGTTCCTAGCCGCGGTTCACAACCCACTCGAACCAAATCAAATCGAAACTTGATCCAACCCAAATAATAATAAATCAACAAAATAAATAAATCCACACACCCTTTGTGTGTCTTGCCCTTGGTTCGAACCACCAACCTAACCCGAAACCCTCTTTGTTTCAAAAATATTCAACTTCACATGAATCTTGTTGCATGTGTATTTTTCTTCCATGGATGATCAAGGTATCATCATCCAAATAATATTTGGTGACTAGAAAAATTAAAACACTAAAGGTGTTTGTTTGTTGGTTCGTTTAAACCCAAAAGGAAGAAAGGAAATCAAGAAAACACTTTCCACTTGATTTCATGTTAAACTTTTTCATTTTTGGATGAGATTTAAATATATTTCAATAAACAAAATTTTGAAATGGTTTTTTTTGTAGATGTATGTGTATTCTCAGCCGAGCAAGGAAAAGCAAGAGAAAAAGGAAGAATAAAGTGGAGCTATATGTATCCTTATATGTATTTAGTCAAACTTGAGAAGTACAACACAATCATCATTTCTTGTATGGAAAAATTAAAATGGTTTGTGTGTGTAAGTAAGCTAGGCGTCAGCTATAGTCTTTGCATGCAAGATTTTATATTTTTTTTCTTTTATTTACTTGTAAAAGCTTTGTGTATAATGTTTAATTTAAAAGTAAACATTTAATTAAAAAGGTAACTTGTACTCTTTTAAATAAAACGCGAGCTTTGGCCAAGGACAAGGAACGAAGACGAAAAATTCCCAAAATAATAATTTATGATCATAAAAATAATAACGAGACGCGTCGTATATCTTTACGATGCTCAAAACGATTAACGAACGCGCGGTCAAACGGTGACTCGCGAAACGTCAAAAATAAATATTAAAAATTTCCGTTCGAAATAAAATACGAAGACAATTATTTACGACAAATAAAAATTTAAATGTCGACGTTCGCTCACGAAAACTCGTAAAATAATAATTATGACGTCGAATTCGCGATCGTCATACGCGTTGTGAAACTCGGGTTGTTACATTCCACCCACCTTAAAAGGGTGCCGTCCTCGGCACTCATTCTTTCGTACACTCGCCTTCTCGCTCGCTCGGGGCACGATAACTTCTCATCATCATGCGGGTTCGCGCGTTCGTAAGTAAGCCAAGGATATAATTTCCACTCGTTTTGACTATTCCAGATGAAAAGTCAATTTAAACAAGTAGTGGTTACACCACAAAGTATAAATACGATCATAAAGGCTCTTATCATAAGAGGCCATAAAACAAATCGTGAAAACATATTCGACAAAATCGAATCATGTCGTTCTAACTTTTATAATCGTGCTCTTTATAAGGGATAATATACGCCAATCACTTGTTTATACAACCACATTTGTTCAAGAAACACTACTAGAAAACCAAATTTTTCTTATTTTTGGAAACATGTAGAAATTCAACAAAGAAATAACTTTTCCAGAACTAAACCTAAGATCTACACAACCACGTCCATGCACCCAGGGTTGTTGACTCATTTCCTATGTGAAGAATAAATCCATCATTCAGCGACTCATAGGTCTTGAACCAGCATCTATCTTTACACATATGCATAGTTGCTCCTGAGTCAACCCACCACGCAACATCATCATCTTGTACAAAGTAAGCCTCAGATACATATGTAACATAATAAACCTGAAGAGATTTATTAAACATATTATGACCTTTCAGTGAGTTGGAAGAACCATCTATTGAACCCTTTGTGCCTGATCCATTGGCTTTGTTGCCAATATTACCAGTTTTGCAATCCTTTTTCAAGTGTCCAGGTTTCCCACACTTCCAACAAGTCACTTTTGGTTTCTTGTTAGGATCAGCTTTGGTATCATGATGTTTACTCTTACCCCTGTTGTCATTGTACGTGGAGGAGTTGTTATGCTCCACCATATTGACAACTGAAGGACCAGCAACATTGTTGCTCTTTGGCTTGTCATTATCCTGCGCCCTGAGGGACTCCTCAATACGCAAATGACCACCCAACTCAACAAGAGTTAATTCCTCCTTCAAATGTTTCAAGGTGTGCTTGAAATCTTTCCATGAAGGTGGAAGTTTATCAATGATACATGAAACCTGAATGGATTCATCCATGTTCATCTTGTGTTGTATAAACCGTCCAAGTATACCAAGAAGTTCATTGTATTGTTTCAAGACTGGTCTTGAATCAGTCATTTTGTAATTTGTGAAATTACTAACAAGGAACTTCTTACTTGAGTCATCCTCAACCATTGATATTTGCTTAATTGTATACTAATTTACCCGGGATTTTGCCTAATAAAAGCCAATAAAATGCCAAAAGAATAGCAAATGTGTGCTTTTGTGTTCAATTGTGCAGGAAAGGATTGAAAAGACAAAAAGAAGCAAAAACGATCAAAAACCGACAAGAAACGGGAAAAAGACAAAGAGTCAAGAGCAAGACAAAGAAATCAGCCAGAAATCGCAGCCGGATCAGCCCGACACAGTCAAACTCAGTCAAAGATAGAAATAAAGGAAGTCAAAAGCCAAAAGTCAAGTCAAGGGGCCATTATTGTCAAGTCTCCAAAGATTAAGAGCTTAATTGGAAGAGTTAAAGATCAAGGACCAAATTTGCCAAGAGTAAAATTGATTTTATAAAGAAGAAAAGAAGTGAGAACAACCACAAGGACTGAAGCTGTTAAACTCCAAACCTATTTCTAACTACAAATGGCGGGACAAAAGACAAGGACGAGTTATGTCAATACTCCAAAGTTTTAAACAATAAGCCCGGCTTACTCGCAAACAGAATAACCACTTAACCACTCCAACTGAATTTCCCGCCAAAAACCTACACAACCCAAATCGTGAATTTACCCAACCCCGCTCCTTTTTAAGCCTTCAATTCATTCATACACCTCTCCCCACTCACAATCCAACACGTGGCAGCTATTCATTGGCCATTACACCTCATCAAACCCATCAAACGGCTTATATTCATTTAAAAAGATCAAACGGCTGAGATTTAAAGGAAGCCCCTAGAATCCTTTCCCTCTCTTCACCCCTCCTCTATAAATAGCACCCTTAGACATCATATTTCAGTAGTTAATTTTCTGTTTTAAACATTTACTTTGTAATTTTTCCGTTTTTAAGCAAATTAAGCTTTCATTTTAAGCACTTAAGCTTTAAGCTCTTGTAATCATTTCTTTTCACTTGTACTCCTTTAATTCAGTAATAAAAGTCAATTTACACATTTAATACTCTTTTATTTTTCAGTTTGAAGTTGAATTCATTCAATAAGCTTTTAATAAGCTCATTTGAGCTTATTACTTCTAATAAGCTCAAATTTAGCTAAATTTCTGTCTTAAACAATATATTTACCATTTTTACTCAATTACTTTCAAATCATGGATACTTGAGAAGTTATAAGCTCAATTTGGAAGGACAAGAGGAAATAAGCTCAAATTAAGCATAAGCCAGCTTATTGAGGTTTAGAGGCAAGGTGCCATTTAGGAACATACAAACTTCTACTCTTGGATAGTTTGAATGTGAAGATTCTTCAAAATTCAGGTTTCTCCTTCTCAATTCTATTTTAGCATCTACCTAGCTTATTCCTTTTGCTTATATCAAATTTATTTGTTTAATCTAGTGCTTAATCCTTTTTCATTTAGTATAGTCAGCTTATAGTTGTTGTTGTTTTAAGTTTTCCTAGTTAAAAACTCATTTAGATTTCAAAATTGTTTTTCTGTCAAATTTAGACTTATAAGCTACAAAGAGTAACTAGCTTAAATTCACACATAAGCTATTAGTTTTATAGCTTAAACAGTTCAAGTATGATAAAATTAGAATAAGTAGATAAAAAGTTTAGGTTGATTTAGTTTTTAAAAAGGCTTTAGGTGCAAAGTAGCTTTGACAGCTTTACCTAAGGGAGTGTTTGGTTAAGGCTGTATTTGACTCAAAAAGTCAAAGAAACTTTGTCAAAACTTGTCAACAAGTTGAGTTAGGGTGTTTTAGCAAGTTTTAAACAGCTTTTATAAGTTAGGCTTTAGAATTTAAGAGTTTGAGAGTAAAAAAAACCTTGCCAGCACCAGGGCATTCTAGATAGTTAAGAGTTGTTAAGCATTTAGAGTTCTATCACTTGTGAGAGTTTAACATTGTTAATTCATGTTTAGATACAAGGATTATGTAGGTTTAAGAAGTTTTTACTCTAGAATTTAACCTGCATTTTAGTTGTATGCCAATTGCATCAGCTGCACATTGCACCAGCAAGTGCAAAATACTTTCATCTTAATTTTCTTGATAAAGTTGTTAATGCTTGGTCTATTTCTTGTCTAAATCATTGAGCTCACATATTTAAGCTACATTAAGCTTCTTTTGTTTCTAAATTTCATCAAGTAATAAGCTAGATATAAGCCAAAATGTAAAAACCCCCTTTGAGCCTTAGTTTCTTTTTTTTTTTTTTTTTTTTTTTTTTTTCTTTATGTGAAAGCCAATTAAGTGTTATTTTTCAGCTTATTGAGTTGATTAAGTCCCAAAGTTCTTTTATTAAGTTGTTAGGATTAAGCTAGACTTACAATTTGTTAGTCTTTGAGTTTTGGGCTGAAAATCATTTTAAAATAGCTAAATAAGCTGAATCGCGGGTTATTTGGTTCTTTTCTCATAGTTTAGGGTTCCCCATTTACACTGCATTGTAAAATTCCATTATTTCACCCGCCTACCCTTTAGTTTCATATCTTTCAACTACTACCCTGTCTTTCTTTAATAAATAAAATAGTTTTAATTTTAGGAAATAGTTTTATTAAAATTAGGGTTTATAGTTTTAATTGATAAAATTAGGGTTCAATTAGCTTTTAAAAATTAGGGCTTTTCAATCCATTGTATTTCTGCACCTTTGTAGTTTATAAAAACCATTTTTTATATTTTTCCAATTAATTTTGTATTTTCTAGAAATTTAAATAGATTTTAGTTAATTCATTTTTCTTAGAAAATTCATTAAAAATAGAAAAATAGTTAAAAAATTAAAATTCTTTTTGCATTAATTTTCATTTTAAATCTAGTATTTTTGAAAAATAAAAGAAAAATTTTAGTGTTAATTTTTAGAAAAAAGTTTATTTTTGATAAATCATTAAATCTTAGAAAAATCATAAAAAATTCAAAAATACATAAAAAATTCTAATTCTTTTTCCTAAAATTTTCATTTTAAATTTGTGATTTTTAGATATTAAATTTGTTAAAAGTTGTGTTTTAGTTTTTAAATTTCAGTTTTAGCTCGCGGTGTTACATTCCGTGCATTTAAATTTCGCGCTAGTTAATTGTTTTTAATTCATGTTCTTATCTTTTGTAGTGTAATAAGAATTCAAAAAATCCCTTTATCATTCTTAGCTCGATTCCGAATTATTCCTAAATTCTCAATTCACGATTTCGTTGGGACACGACCCGAGGAACAGTACTTCCCGGATAAAAATATACGAATTGTGTTTTCTTTTGTGAGATTTTTACCTTATATTTCTCTTGTTTGAGAAGTATTTTGGAAAGAATTCTTACGAGATTATTACTATATTCGTGTATAAATTTGACCGCAACCAAATTTTGGCGCCGCTGCCGGGGAAGTCGTGAACGATTGTTGAAGAGTATTCGTTGAAGTAGAGTTTTGAAGATCCTTCCATTGGAAGTTAATTTGCTATATTTTTCAAAAAAAAAAAAAAAAAAAAAAATATATATATATATATAAAAAGTTCATTAATTCGATTCCTATCGAATTAAGTAAAAAAAAAAATATTAATAAACATTTGGATACTAGCTATCCATCTTAAACCATTCCAATTAACAACAAAACAAATCGTGAAGTACTTGCGAGGTACGACGGACCTTTAAGTTTACAAACTATAAGGTGAGTTTAAGGGAAAGTGATAGCTACTCTCTAAGTAGTCATTGCGGCTCGCTAAGCTTTTCCGCTCACTTGTGCGTACTCTTGGAGACTTATCGTGAAGCTTGTAATAAGCGATTACCAAAAATATTTTTGTTTCCATTCCTAATAAAAACTAAAAAATTTAATTTTCTCCCAAAAATAATCTTCTAAATCTCAAATTCTTTTATGTATTCCTCGAAAAAAGCTAAACAATATTCTTCTTGTATTCCTTCATGTTGTTTAATTCTAATCTTATCTTTTATCTCGATAAGTTTATTCTCTATGGAGCTTAATCGTTCAAAATCCCGTTATTCAATCAAGAGTGTTCAAACTTGTGGAAGTTGGAACTCTAAAGAGTGTGGTTCGATAGGGAAATCTTAAAGACCAAATTCATTGTTCCCGTGTTCTGGTCTCTTCTGTGTATTGTGCGGTGTGTGGAACCCCAGTCGATGGTCCGTATTGTCATGGATGTACTCTTATACGTACGAAATTTGAAAAAGATTTGTTTACATATTGTGTTGATAATGGAGTTTTCCAAAATTTTCAAGATACTCCCGAGTCATCCAATGACAATACCAACGTTGTTAATGCTCCTCGAGAGCCAAGCGTTGTTGATTCAGACACGGTGTGAATATTTCACAAGATCCTCCACAAATCGATCATAATTGTTGTTATGAGTGCGGTGATTCATTAAATGGGATTTTTTGTCAAAAATGCATTTGTGAATTTTGTGGAAAAGGTGCTCATTTCGGTTACAATTGTCCACCAAAAGATCCGATCATTTCTGAGCCGGAACCGTGCTATAATCAAAATTTTGATTGTTTCCCACATGATTTACAAACTCTTCCACAACAATATTTTTGTTGTGAAGACTGTGAGTTTCATGGACTTACCAAATGTCAGCCGATTGATCCCACGAGTTTTTTATTCTCATTCTTCCGGTTTCGACCAATTTCAACCCCCACAGTTTTCCGATGTTTATCAGACTCCTCCGGTAGCAAGTATGGAAATGCTACATGCTCAAGCGGACCTTATAGAATCTATGCAAAGCTTCTTGATGAAGTATGATCACATTCCTCATAATGAGAAGAGCATCAAGTTATTGCTTGCGGAGGAGAAATTTTTGAAGATCAAGCAAGTTGGGTTCTAGAATTAGCCGACCGAACAATTTCTAAACCTCTTGGGATAGCCGAAAATGTGTTCGTAAAGGTCGGAGAATTCTACTTCCCGGTCGATTTTGTGATTCTAGACTTTGTTGCAGACCCTCGTGTTCCTTTGATACTTGGTAGACCTTTCTTAAGAACCGCACGGGTCTTAATTGATGTTCACGGGGAAGAGTTAGTGATAAGGGATGGTTTGGAAAGAATAGTTTTTAAACCGGATGGTAGTCAAGATAATGAGTCAATCCATATGATGGATGCTTATGATGACCAGGTCAAAGATGTTTGTGAACCTGAAAGTAATGATGATTCCACAACATCTGCTATTGTTGATGATTTTGAATCTCTTCTGGGGGATATTATTAAACAAAAGGAAGAACTTAAGGGAATTTCTGACCCAGTTGCTAGAAGAAGGGCTTGTTTTGCAAGATTAGATAAGTGTAAAATCATTAGCCAAGGAAGAGTTATTCATTCTCCGAAAAAAGCTTCCATAAGTGCAATTTCACACATCTTTCCAAACAATAATCTTGAGGACTCTTTCAAAATGGGGAATGAGGATCTTAATTTTGTTCCAAACAAAGAATTAGACAAAGAGATTCTCATTCCAATCCCAAGAGAGTCCAAAATTGGAAAAGATTGTGATTTTCCTTCTTGTGATGATTTTCAAAGTTTCAAGACTTTTTCAAACCCTCTCTTTGAGAAAGAAGATGATTTTCCCTCTAGAAATGACGAGTCAATTCTTAAGGAGGAACTTTTGAGATTATTTGAATGACCCTCTTTTTGAAGATGCCACAGAAATCCATTTTAATGAGGCATCTAGCATATTTTTCTCCTAAGGTTGATGTTAAAACCATTATGTCTTTCTTTTGCCCCAATTTGGGAATTGTGTGAGAAAAATGGGCAACAATGGGAGTTTGAAAAAAGATAATGTTGAGGGTTAATCATGAAGTTTTCTCAAAGTGATTGTGAAAATAGTTGTGAATTCATGTTAATGAGGAAGTGGATATTGCCTTCCTAGATAGTTTCACTTGAAGATGAGAAATTTCTTTGAAAATGAATGTTAAAAAAAGGTTGATTTTTTTGAAAGTAAGACAAAGAGGTTTTGAAACAAAAGTTGACTTGAGAAAAAGAAAGAGTTACAAGTTTTTCATCCGAACATTGAAATACTTGACCATTTGGTGGACTACCTCTTTGTCGGAGTGATTTATGTTGTTTTATTGAGGATTTTAATCTTGGTTGGATCTGATTATCTTCCCACATGAACTTTCAGGGGAAAAGATTTTTTGATCCGTTGGATTTCTCATTTTGGTGAATGATTTGCTGTTCAGAACAAGAGTTCAAAAGGAGTTTGCTCCATCTAAAGCTCTTTTGACTCTTGTTGTTTTTGACCCTCTACTACCACCCTAAGGGACTGTAATGTTAAACTTAAAGCAATTTTTTCCGGTTCACATTTCATTTGACAATTTTCTAAAAAGTTTTCTTGAAACTGGAATCAAAAATGTTTCGGTATATCTTTCAGCCTTAGTTTGGGGAGTGTGTTGTCATCTCCTTAGATTTCTTCAACCATTAGCTATTATCCACCATAAAAAATAACTAGTTTCGGGGAAAGTGTCAGCGTAATGGGACTTCTTAATAAACAGCGCTTCGTTGGAGAGGCTGCCCCTGTTATCCTTTTATTTTTCTTTCTATTTTCTTTGCTATTCCCCAAGGAAAAGATTATTTTTGGGGCGAGTATAGCTTTGTATCGGTTAACAAAAAAACTAAAGCGGTTTTTTTAGAGATGTTTGAGCCTGAACAATGTAAAGAAGAGAGGAAGCTATGCTTTTTTTTTCGTCTCTTGTTGGTTGTTTGTTTGTCTTGTCTAGGTTTTCCGGGGGATTTTGGAGCTTCATGGTTCAAAATTGTGCTAATGGCAAAGCAATTCACACTAATTTCCATCGATTGGTCTCCCTATCTTCTCTTCATATAATGGGAAAATTCTTAATCTCTTATCCTTGTTCTTTATCGAAAAACTAACATCTATTCTTTGGCATAGACATTTGAATTTTTGTTTTAAAGTTTCCTTTTGACCCTTATTTTTAAACTTTGAGGACAAGTTTCATTTTAGTTTGGGGAAGGATATCTTCGAGATAGATTTGCGTTTCAGCAATTCTCTTGTTTTTGATTCTTTTGAATTAACTTTTTGAGAAAAAGTGAGAATTTTTAAATTTTTGCTTACAAAGAAAGCTCAAATGAGCTTAAGTTTGAAAAAAAACACATCTTTTTGTAGTTCGTTGGTGAGAAATAGGAGTTAATTTTAACTTGACCGGTGTGAAAAAATGCCCTAGCTAGTTCTTAAACTACCTTTTGTGGGGCCAAGCTATCACAAATCCTTATTGCTTTGGATTTTTAATAATGTTTGAGAGAACAAAGAAAATGATGTGTTAATTATAAGTGTATTGTTTTATTAAGCAAGGTTTATTTGAAAACCTAAAGCTATATTGAATGAATTTTGTGTCTTTTTACTACCATAAGATCTTAACACACTTAATATACGTGCTCTTTTTAAATTTAGCTAAGTCAACCAATGTCTTTAGAATATGTCTTACACATTTTGAAAAAGGAATTCATTGCGATATGTAAGTAAGATTTTTGGTTTCAAATTTAAAAAGTTGCTTTTTCTAAAATGAAAAATTTTTCCATTCATCAATAAAGATTAATTATTCAAAGGGAATGCCAATGAAGCATTTCTAATGCAAAAGCATTAATTTTTCGTGCAATGAAGCATTCGCCCAAAAAATAGAATAACAAAAGTATATGTAGTTTTTAATGTTGGAGTATCCATGTTTGAGTGAAAGACTCGGGATGGGGTCGCAACTTTAGGGATTTAAAAATATGTACGTGTGAATCAAAGGTTCGTAGGATTCATCACTAGGGAGCGCCATGGCTAGGTGATGATTGCAACTAAGGGATGTGGTTTTGGCTTTGTAGGTAAAGGTGGTTGTGGCGATAAACTACAAACGTTAGCAGCGGTGTATTTTCTCATAAGTGGGGGTTCGAACTAAGTACACCGGTTGTGTTGTTGCGATTATCCTATTTGGGAGAAAGGGCCCTAAGTTAAGGGGTTCGACCTAAGTCCCCATCATCCACCACACAAAAACAAACTATTCTATTGCAAGAAAGAATAAAATAATTATAGTACATGGAAAATAAAAGAATGGTTTAAAAATTTCATTTTCTCAAATCAATTTTATAAGTTTGTTTTCCTATCTCTTTTAGCTTTGTAGTCGAGGTTTATCTTTGTTATTAAACTTTAGAGCTCATAAGGCTTATTTGTAAAAGCTTAGATGAATTTTCAACTATGAAGATAAATTGATCTATGGTTGAGTTAAAAAGTGTGCACCACATTTATCATTAAATCTTATTCCCGGAAGTGAAAAAGTTTTCACAAGTTATAAGTAATAAGAGCTTAATCATTTGACTTATATTGACAATGATCTTGTTTATTAGCTTCTGTTTAGTTCTAGCGTCTGCTGAAAAAAGTCAAGAAGGATGGACAAATTTCCATCTTTTTGTGCTCTTTAATCGGGAGTAGCTATTTCAATGAGCCTAAAAGTTGCAAACTTGCAATGATTGCCATTATTAAACCATGTTTCCGAGAATTAAAATGGTTGAGATAAGTGAAAATTGTTTTAAAAGATAATTCTATAAAAGGTTCTTAAACAAGGGCATTTTGGAAACTTCTTTGTTTACAAAGTGTAACACTTCATAACATTGAGTGAGGAACGGGCAATCCTTTAGTTTGGGGAATTTTGATATTTGCTTAATTGTATACTAATTTACCCGGGATTTTGCCAAATAAAAGCCAATTAAATGCCAAAAGAATAGAAAAGATGTGCTTTTGTGTCTATTATACAGGAAAGGATGAAAAGGACAAAGAAAAGCAAAAATGATCAAAAACCGACAAGAAACGGGGAAAAGACAAAGAGTCAAGAACAAGAGTGAGAAATCAGCCAGAGATCACAGCCGGATCAGCCCGACACAGTCAAACTCAGTCAAAGAAAGAAATAAAGAAAGTTAAAGAGTCAAGATAATTCTCAAAGTTTAAAGGCTATTTTGAAGTTTTAAAGTCTCAAGGACTAAAGTTGTTAAAAGAGCAAAGTTATTTATAAAGAAGAAAAGGAAGAAAGAAAGAACAAGGGGTGAAAAGAGGGAATGAAACGCAGGGACTAAAGTTGCTATTTCTTCAAACATTCAAACATAAACGCGGCTTTGAAACTTCTTCCTAACAACCTTAACAGAATTTCCCGCCAATTTTACCCACAAACCCAACTTCACCAAATTCACTCCCCCGCTCCTCTCTACATCATTCAACCTTGTATTAATCTTTCCACGTCAAATCACCCACGTGGCACACTTTGATTGGATCGAACACCTCATCACAATCATCAAACGGCTAGAAATTGTTCAAAAATGATCAACGGCTGAGTTTCAATGGAAGATTCGAGAATTCCTTACCCCTCTTCTTCAATCCTCTATAAATAGGGCCTATAGGGTTCATTTTTTAGGTTGTTGTGTGTGTTTTAATTTTCAGTTTGTAATTTCTTCAATTTTAAGCATTTTCTTTCAAGTTTTTTTAGAAATCAGTTTCAAACACTTGTACTCTTCTTCTTTAAGCTTGTACGTAATCAATTTGAGTAATAATATTCAGTTTTCAAGTTTACTTGTTCTTTGATTTCCATTTTAAGCCTAATTCATTCAATAAGCTCTCAATAAGCTCTTTTGAGCTTATTCTTGTTAATAAGCTCACATTTGTTCAAAATTCTGTTTTAAGCAAATTCATTTACTAATCTAGCTCATTGTACAAAAATCATGATCACTTAAGTGCATTTGAGTTCATTTTGGAAGCAACAAGGAGTAATAAGCTTCTTAGAGCTTATTGAGCTTTAAGCTCAGGTTTAGAGGCTAGGGAGCCACTTAGGTTCAAGTTTGTGAGCCACTCACTCTACAAGAGTGGCTAAGTGCTGAGACTACAAAATAATCAAGGTTACATTTCTCAAATTTCATTTAGCTTAATTTTAGCTTAAAACAGTTGCTAATTACTATTCATTCCTGTTAATTCTTTTCAATCATGTTGTTTAGGCTTGTTATTTAGCTGTTTTAAGTTTTCATTAGTATAAATTTGTGTAATCTCAATTTCTCATTTAAAACTGCCATTTAGTGTTAATAGGTTAGTTGAGAAAGTGCTTATTTCTTATTAATAAGCTAGGCATTTTAGAGTTAAAATAGCTTAGATAGTTTAGATATAACAAGAGTAGAATAAAGGTTTTAGAAGCTTTAGTGTTAAAATAGAATTTAAGCTTACTTTAGTTTTGACAGTCATTATTAAGGAGTGTTTGGTTTAAGAAGTGTTTGACTTGTAAAGTCAACAATATCCTGTCAAATCCTTTGAATAGTTGAGTTTAGGAGTTATAATCAAGATTTAATGTGTTTTTAAAGAATTAGATTGAAATGAATATCAAAGTTTAGTGTTTAAAGAGTTGAAGTTTGCACAGACAGTTTTGGTTTTTAAATAAAATTGGAAGGTTTTAAGGTGATTTTTAGTATAAGAAGTGTTTTAAAACTTGTAATGTTGATTCATTACATGAATTGAGTGAGTATAATAGTTGTTAAGGTGAATAGTTGAACCTAGCATTTTAGGCACTTTGCCAATTGCAATCAGCAAACAGGCAATAGTACTGCTGTTGCTTCTTCCTTCATTAGAGTTAGATTTTAGACCTTTAATGAGGAAGTTAGAATTAGAATTTAAGCCATTTTATAGTTCTTCCATTAGTTATGTAGAGTAAGCCTAAATTTCATTAATTCAAGCTTATAGAGTAGCTTAAATTTGCCAGGCAAAAGTATCATAGTAGCATTTAGGAGTCTAGCTTATACTCTTGGTTAATTTTTATGTTTCTAGCTGTTAAAATCAAGAATCCTTTTATCTAGGTTTGCTTATCAACCTTATAATAGCTTAACTTCTAAGTTTCAGCTTTATAGGTTTAGAAATAAGCAGTTTAGCTTATTTGAAAAAGCTTATCTCAGTTTAAGCAAAAAGTTGCACTTCTTCAGTTCAATTTTCTTGTTAATTTTGTTAAAGCTTAACTAATTTTTGTTTAGATATCCTTAGGTTACATCTTAATCTACATAGAGCTTCTTTTAGTTTTCAATTTCATATAGTAATAAGCTAGAAATAAGCCAAAATCTAAAAAGATAGTTAAACCCCTACTTTCTGTGAACAGTAGCAAAAAGCTTATTTTCCAGCTTATTCTTTTGTTAAAAGTAGATATTGCCTTTATTAAAGTTGTTAAGAATAAGCTCTTTAACAAGTTTGTAGTTTTGAGTTTTTGCTGAATCACAATTTTCAATAAGCCAAAAATAAGCTAGATCGCAGGGTTTGATTTGTAGTTTTTCAATAGTTAAAGGTTAATCGTTTGTACTAGAGTGTAAATTCCCAATAGTTTACCCGCCTACCCTTTACTTTCCTTTAATACACTTTCTACCCTGTTTTTTAGGAATTAATAAATAGTTTTAATATTTTTGTTATTAGTTTAAATAAAATTAGGTTTAAAGTTTTAATTGATAAAATTAGGGTTCAATTAGTGTATAAAAATTGGGGCTTTTTGTTCCAATAAATTTCTTTTCTGCACCATTCATCATAAAAAACCATTTTTCCTATTTTATCAGTTAAAATTGTAATTTCTTGAATTTTAAATAGATTTTAGGTAAATCCTTTTTCTTAAAAAATTCATAGAAAATTCAAAAATAGTTAAAAAAATTCCAATTCTTTTTCCTAAAATTTTCTTTTTAAATTTGTGATTTTTAGGTAAAAAGTTTGCTAAAAGTCGTGCCTTAGATTTTAAATTTCATTTTTAGCTCGCGATTTACTTTCGGTACATTTAAATTTCAATGCTAGTTAATTGTTGTTAATTCGTGCTATTTATATTGGTAGTATAATCAAAAGTTCAAAAATCCTTTATCATTCTAAACTCGAATCCGAATTATTCCTAAATTCTCAATTCACGATTTCGTTGGGACACGACCCGAGGAAAAGTACTTCCCGGATAAAAATATACAAATTGTGTTTTCTTTAGTGAGATTTTCACCTTATATTTCTCTTGTTTAAGAAGTATTTTGGAAAGAATTCTTACGGGATTAATACTATACGTATATAAATTTGACTACAACCAGTGTACATCTCTAAAAGTCCTAGATTCTAAAATCTTCTGTTATATTCTGCAATGTAATATCAAAGGATGTGTATTTCTTTGTTAGAACTTGTATTAAATAAGTATCTATGTTAAATGAGTTCAATATCACTATGTATGAAAATTTTTGACAATGACTGTGATATGACTATATCATTGTATGGATTCTTATTTTGTATTGTCTTGTAAATGTTTATAGAATGGCTCCCAAGAGGACATCAACATCTGCAGCACCAGCCATGACTCAGGCCGCCATCAGGAAACTAGTTGCTGATAGTGTTGCCGCAGCTTTGGAAGCACAAGCTGCTACCATGGAAAATACTGATAATACCAATAGAAACACCGGACAAAGTGGAACTCCTGTAGCAAGAAAATGTAGCTACAAAGAGTTTATGAGCTGCCAACCTTTCAATTTTAAAGGTACGGAAGGCGCTGTTGGCCTCATCCCTTGGTTTGAACGAACTGAATCGGTATTCCTCTAGAGTAATTATATCGAGGACTGCAAAGTGAAATTTGCTACTGGTACTCTAACCGAGAAAGCTTTATCATGGTGGAATTCATTCACCCAACCTATTGGAATAGAGGAAGCTTACAAAATCACTTGGTCCGAATTTAAAAAGCTCCTAATAAAGAAGTATTGTCCCCGAACTGAGGTCAAAAAAATGGAAGATGAATTTTACAATCTGACTG
>BQNB010021568.1:0-10840 GCA_026074375.1 Tanacetum coccineum
GAGATGAAGAAGCTCGAGGTTGAGTTATGGAATTTAAAAGTGATAGGTACCGATGTGACAGGGTACAATCAAAGATTCCAAAAACTAGCACTACTGTGTGTTAGAATGTTTCCTGAAGAATCAGACAAGGTTGAAAGGTATGTCGGTGGGTTGCCCGACATGATTCAGGGAAGTGTTGTGGCATCAAAACCGAAAACCATGAAGGAGGCTACTGAAATGGCATCCAAACTGATGGATACGAAAATCAACACTATCGCTGAAAGGCAGGCTGAGAACAAGAGGAAGTTTGAAAACACTTCTCGAAACAATCAAAACCAACAATGACAAGAAAACAAGAGGCAGAACACTGGCAGAACCTACACTGCAGGATCTGGTGATAATAAATCGTATACAGGATTTAAACCTTTGTGTCCCAATTGCAATTACCACCATAACGGTCCATGTGCTCCAAAATGCTACAAGTGCAACAAATTTGGTCACTTGGGGCGTAATTGTAGAAGTTCTGCGAGTGTTAATCCGGGTAGTAACCAAAGAGGAAGTGGGACAGGTCAAGACGGACTGTCCAAAGCTGAAGAAGAACAACAACAACCATGGTAATCAGGTTAGAAATGCCCATGCTCCAGCGAAGGTGTATGTAGTAGGGCATGCGGGGACAAACCCAGATTCCAATGTCGTGACGGGTATGTTCCTTCTCAACAACCGCTATGCTTCTATCTTATTTGATACTGGTGCCGATAGGAGTTTTGTGTCCACTGCATTTAGTTCCCAAATTGACATCACACCATCTACCTTGGATCACTATTATGATGTTGAATTAGCCGACAGAAGGATAATTGGGTTAAACACTATTCTTAGGGGTTGTACATTAAATCTTCTGATCCACCCATTTAATATAAATTTAATGCCCGTAGAACTTGGTAGCTTCGATGCTATAATTGGTATGGATTGGTTGGCGAAGTACCAAGCGATCATTGTGTGTGCCGAGAAGATTGTTCGCATCCCCTGGGGAAATGAAACTCTAATCGTTCATGGTGACGGGAGTAACCAGGGAAATGAGACACGATTGAACATCATCTCGTGCACCAAAACTCAGAAATATTTGCTAAAAGGATGTCCTATCTTTTTGGCACATGTTACTACGAAAAAGGCGGAAGACAAGTCGGAGGAGAAGCGACTTGAGGATGTACCCATTGTCTGAGATTTTCCCGATGTATTTCCTGAGGACTTGCCGGGTCTTCCTCCAGCTCGACAAGTGGAGTTTCAAATTGATTTGGTACCTGGTGCTGCACCTGTAGCACGGGCACCTTATCGATTGGCGCCTTCCGAAATGAAAGAGTTGTCAGAGCAACTGCAAGAGTTATCTGACAAAGGCTTTATAAGACCCAGTTCCTCACCCTGGGGAGCTCCGGTCTTGTTTGTCAAGAAGAAAGACGGATCATTCCGGATGTGCATTGATTACCGGGAATTGAATAAACTAACGGTGAAGAACCGTTATCCACTTCCAAGAATTGATGATCTATTTGATCAGCTTCAAGGGTCGAGTGTTTACTCGAAGATCGACTTAAGGTCAGGTTATCACCAACTGAGGGTTCGAGAAGAAGACATTCCAAAAACCGCTTTCAGAACTCGTTACGGCCACTATGAATTTCAAGTTATGCCATTTGGTTTGACGAACGCACCTGCCGTATTCATGGACCTTATGAATCGGGTGTGCAAACCATATCTGGATAAATTCGTGATTGTCTTTATTGATGATATTCTGGTATATTCAAAGAACAAGCAAGAACATAAAGAGCACCTTAAGCTAATCTTAGAATTGCTTAAGAAAGAGGAGTTGTATGCCAAGTTTTCCAAGTGTGAATTTTGGATTCCTAAAGTACAGTTCCTAGGTCACGTGATTGATAGTAAGGGCATCCACGTGGATCCCGCCAAGATCGAAGCCATTAAAGATTGGGCATCTCCTAAGTCACCAACGGAGATTCGTCAATTTTTAGGTCTTGCTGGGTATTACCGGAGATTCATTGAAGGGTTTTCGAAGATCGCCAAACCAATGACCAAGCTTACTCAGAAGAAGGTCAAGTTTGTTTGGGGTGATAAACAAGAAGCAGCTTTTCAACTGTTGAAGCAGAAGTTGTGCAGTGCACCAATCCTGGCCTTACCTGAAGGAAGCGAAGATTTTATCGCATACTGCGATGCTTCAAAGAAGGGTTTGGGCGCTGTGTTAATGCAAAGAGAAAAGGTGATTGCTTATGCATCACGCCAACTGAAGATTCATGAGAAGAACTATACGACTCATGATTTGGAACTTGGAGCAGTAGTGTTCGCTCTCAAAATTTGGAGGCACTATCTGTATGGAACCAAGTGCACGGTGTTCACTGATCATAAGAGCCTACAACACATTCTTAATCAGAAAGAGTTGAACATGAGGCAACGTCGTTGGTTGGAGTTGCTCAGTGATTACGATTGTGAGATTCGTTATCACCCGGGAAAGGCAAACGTTGTTGCTGATGCTCTAAGCAGGAAGGAGAGAGATCAACCATTAAGAGTTCGAGCCTTAGTCATGACTATTGGCTTGGATCTTCCCAAACAAATCTTGAATGCTCAGACTGAAGCACGAAAACCAGAGAACATCAAGAACGAAGATGTTGGAGGAATGTTGGTTGAAAACGCTAAAAATCCAGAGGCGATTAGGACGGAAAAGTTGGAACCCCGTGCGGATGGAACTCTATGCCTCAATGGCAGGAGTTGGCTACCCTGTTATGGCGATTTGCGGACTGTGATCATGCACGAGTCCCACAAATCAAAATACTCTATACATCCGGGTTCGATGTACCAAGATATGAAGAAGCTATATTGTGGCCCAATACTGTGATCCGACATCGCCACCTAGGTTAGCAAGGTGTTTGACAGTGCTTAGGTCAAGGTCCAGAACAACAAAAGGACCATTAGGATTGTTGGTACAACCCAAGATACTAAATGGAAGTGGGAACATACTAAGGATTTTTGTCATGAACTTCTAAGTCGTCACAAGGTTACGGGAAATATTTGGTGACGTTTTGACCGACTCACTAAGTCTGCGATCTTTCGTACCGATGAGAGAGAACTGATTCTTTGGATAAACTTGCAAGAATGTACCTAAAAGGACGGTTGGTTGTCCATGTGCATGATACCTTTTGTCTCAATCATTTGTGATTGCGATCCGAGGTTCGCATCAAATTTCTAGAAGTCACTTCAGAATGCTTTAGGTACTAACTTGGATATGAGTACTGCGTATCATCCACAAACGAATGGACAAAGCCAGAGGACTATTCAAACTCTCAAGGATATGATGTGTGCTTGTGCAATCGACTTTGGAAAGGGTTGGGTTAACCATTTGCCATTAGTCGAGTTCTCATATAACAATAGCTATCACGCTAGCATCAAGGCCGCACTCTTTGAAGCACTTTACGGTCGAAAGTGTCGTTTACCCGTTTGTTAGGCCGAGGTTGGAGAAGCTCGACTTACTGGTCCAGAAATAGTTCAAGAAACAACTGAGAAGATCGTCCAGATCAAGCAAATGATGCAAGCCGCCCATGATAGGCAAAAGAGTTACGCCGATCTAAAGCGTAAACCAATGGAATTCTAAGTCGGGGATAAAGTGATGCTTAAAGTTTCGCCTTGGAAAGGGGTCGTACGTTTTGGCAAACGGGGGAAGTTAAACCCTAGGTATGTTGGACCATTCAAGGTGTTAGAAAGGTTTGGAGAGGTTGCTTATAATCTTGAGCTTCCAGAAGAGCTAAGCAGGGTTCATAATACATTCCATGTTGTCCAACTGAAAGTGTCATTGCCGATGAACATTTCGCCATTCGTGTTGCGGTATGGACTTCAGTGGATTGACAAGCTTATTTTGTCAAAGAGCTAGTAGTAATTTGGGACCGTGAAGTTAAACAGTTAAAGCGAAGCCGAATCCCATTACTCAAGGTTTGATGGAACTCCAAGCGAGGTCCTGAGTTTACGTGGGAACGCGAGGATCAATTCCGGAAGAACTACCCACACCTCTTCTCAAAGACCGCACCGTCATTAAGTGCCGCATCTTAAGCCTTGAGGACAATGCTCATCTAACGGGGGGAGACTATAACACCTCGTGTTTTAGGGTCATTGACGTTGTCAATAAATTCATTATGTACTTTTGGTATTGTACGTGTTTGCTTTTAAACTGTAAACGTTAAGTTAAATCGCGTACGCTAAAAATTATCGTGCAATGTAAACGGGCATCAAACAATTAAATGTTTACATCAAACAAGTGTTAAATAATTATTTCGAGAATAATTATGGTCATTGTTCATTTACTTTTATTGGTTGTGTAAATTGATTACGTTTCGTGATAAATTGCGTTTAGGCATTCCCGGAACCACCAAAACTTTTCTACACCTTCAACAAATACCCAATTTTATACCCAATACATAAAATTAACTCAAATACTATCCCACATACATCAAATGTCTGTATTTATAGTTATATGTGCAAGAAATATCACCAAAATTTTCCTTACCACTTGTATGTACATCAACAACTAATTAAAACCTTGTTTCCTTGACCAAGACTAGCTTTTTCTTGACCATGACCATCCTTAAGACCCTCATTGTGTTCCCTTGACTAGTCTTATATGTATATAAACTCAATATATTGCATAGAACACACATAATCAACATTTCCTAGTGTGAAAATCTAAAACAAAAACCCTCTTTTTTACCCTTAATTAATTACCACGGCTCAAACACCCCCCCCCCCCCCATTAAACTATCTATACAAAAAAATTTCTGATAACTTATTCACACATTCTCATATCTATATTAAGATGTCCTAAGTTTTTTTTGCAGAAGGGTTGGTTAAGGGTTTACTCAAGTGTTGAACGCAAGAAGTCAAGATTAGGAATCAATAAGACGGGACATTTCATTCCTGGAGTGTTATTTAGTTGGTATGTATGGTGACCAATCAATGAGGCTTGTTTACCGGTGTTTCTTATGAATAGGGTTTTTACATAGTTTGCTGCTTGGGTTTATAGGCTAACAAGGGTTTAGCACATATTTCTCATCATCATACATCATCATAAGGCTATCTAAAAGCCTTTAACTTTTCATTTCATGATTATATGCATATATGAGTTCTATATAGCTAAAATCACCATTTAGGACTTTTAATCATGTAAAAAGAATTTTTACTTGATGTCATTATTTTGTACACTTTTACATAAGATATGTGGTTGATAACATCATGTTAAAAATGGACACATAAGTATTTTACACTCTTGGTTAAGCATAAAAAGTGTATGTTCAAGACTAGGGTTTTAAAGGTTTCTTAATATGTTACAAGTAAAAGTATTGCAAATGACTTGTAAATCTTATTCATGGACTTTTGGATAATGTTTATATGGAACATAAAATAGATTATATTGGAAGTATAAACTCTTGTACACTAATGTTTATGGGTAAATATGGTTATGTATAAACGAGTGATTAAAGATTTCCTTAAGAAAGTTATGGTTTTAAAAGTGTTATTATGGACTTCGTAACTGGAATATTTGGACAATATGTGACTATTTGGACTCTATTTATTAAGTAAGACATATAACCTATATGGTTATGTTATCCAAAAGTTAATCCCTTAACAACATAGTTATACAATAAGCAAAATGAAAGATAGAAAGCGAAGGAAAGTGAAAGATTATTAGAGAGAAATAAAGAGGTGGAAGGTTTACACACACACACAATATGCAAATGGTAACCAACACCATTCTCCATGTGAGGATGAGGGTTCTATTTATACCTTGAGACCATGAGTGGCTTATGGGCCTTTCTAACTTGGCCGGGGGCTTGGTATTCCTTGGGCTGTTGAGCCCGAAAACATTAGACAATATTAGATTACAAATCCAGCCCGTTGAACCCGGATAGCCTATTACTTAACAAGACCTAATTATGGACTAAAAGGACCGATAAACATTCTTGTTCGACTTATATAAAAACTAAGGCTTAAACAATCTCCCCAATGTGAGGTTCTTTCTTCACACTCCTCCATACCACCCGATGACGTTGAGGATGTGACTTTTGACGGTTTATGCTTTTGCCTTGTTTTGGTTTTGTCGTGTTTGGTAATGCTTTGATCATTCATGCTTTGTGATCTTGATCTTGAGCCTTTATCTTGCATCATCTCCTTGACTTGAATCATCTTGATTTAACTTTCTTGATCAACTTGTGCTCTTGACCAACATGCTCATACTAGTTACATTCTTGTTTGACATATGTGATTATAAGTCTAACAATCTCCCCAATTGATGATTCTTTATTTGACTTTGAGGCTCTTTGATAGTGGGGAAGATTAGAATCAACTATCTTGATTTGATCTATGAATTTGACTTTGAATGTTGAGTATGAGCATGTGTGGTTTATGAATCTGAACTTCACTGGAATTGAATAGGCTTTGCAACACGTCGTCTCACAACCGAAAAAGACATGTTAGCAATAAAAGATGAATATGGCTTTGTCATTTCATCTTGCTTCGGTTGCATATTAACCTCCGGGTTTCCCGTTTTATAGTATAAATTACTTATACCTGTGATCAAGGTAGATTTCAAAAGAATCTCTTGACAGGGGTTTCCAGCTCTCAAAGCATAGGATTTCTAACACAGATGTATTAGATTCACCAGCTTATTGCTCTAGAGTTCCATTACCGGAACGTTCAAAGCAGACAACCACGGTAAGAGGGTATCAGATAGTTATATCTTTTGATTAGTCGTCATTTCATTTATGGACCAAAAATTGATATCCGGTTTCACAAGCTTGATTCATTATTGAATCTTGCAAGTCACCCTACAAGAGCTTTGTTTGATGTTGCTCAAGCAGGATTTCCATCTTCACTGTGAATACTTAAGTTTCACTCGGATGTTCTGGCAAGTTCAAGGATAATGCGTAGGACTCTGTATTACAACTTGTGAACGTTATGGATGTTCAACAAGTGTATTTTGAATTGTGTCCTAATGAGATTTATATTTGATTCTCGTCTGGCTATAGACTCGCTTGTGTTACACTTCTTGGTTTTAGTAATCGGAGGCTGGAGTCAGTCTGCCACTATTCAATATTAACAATCTCGGACGTGTGATGATCAATAGATAAATCGGTGTGTAGCTCGTGAACAATGTGACAAGTTTTTTTGAGTGAAAACCGAATGGTGGGAAGGGTTGTGCATTGATACTGGGTCATGATTTCGTCTTCAATATCAACAATATCTTTGTGATTTTGATAGAGTATGTATTGACCCGGTTTCTGCCTAAGTTGTTTGGAGGGGCTTTTGTTTTCCACCCTTTTATCATACATTCCTTATATTCTTCACACCCCTTCAATGTTACCAAAGACGTCATTACTAACATCTATGTTGTGATTGTTCCAGTGTTAGCTCAATCTTAGTCGCATTTTTCCCTTTTACACATTCTTCTCAATCATACTAAGGACTGCTATTCTAAACTATGGAGTGTCCTTTGGTTAGATCGCTCCGGTTTGAGTTGGATCGTAGGGACTAATACCTAAGCTAACACTTATGACTTCAGAATCGTCGTGAAATTAATAGGTTGTTTGGTATAGAGATCGAACCATAAAACCATTTTCTGACATTGTTATTTTCAAATACTCCCCTACACATTGTGCTGACCGAATTCGAATTGTTTAGCACATGAAGGACAGAGTTGCACTTAGAAAGTCTTTAAATATCACATTTTTCGTATATATCATATTTTAATCACATTTTCTCCCTTATTTTAATAATAAAACACTTATTATATGACTACCAAATGAATTAAAATTTGACATGAAAAATTCCATGGGGAGGGAAAGAAAAATGAATACCGAATATTGGATGGAATTCGATTCCTGATAAGCTCCCCTTCAACAGTGCATGATGGGATACCAATATTTATTAAAACTTGAATTGAATGCAAAATTGATATGACAACACAAAATGTTGAAGACGGAAGTGAGATGCCTTATAGTGCCAATGGATATTAATAATTGACATTATAAGTTTCCACATTTTAATTTCACAAGATGTGTTTGGATACATAAAATTGACATTTATGGAGATGTACCCAAACATAAAAGGCTTTGTTTTTAAAAAGCTTCCCCCTCAGAAAATTATTAGAGAAGGGAGTGTTGAAACACTGATTTTAACAATTACCACTTTTTATGGGAAAAAAATACCACAAATTATATTGTGGACAATTTTGACATTGAAAGTTTATTTTTGAAAAAATTGTGTTTCAACGATTTTTAAACAACTTGATAGAAGACTTTCTCTTCTAATTTTTTAGAGTAAGCGCACTGAAGCGTACACTGTTTCCCTAATTACATTCGGGACGAGTTATTGCATGAAATGTAAAAAGGCATTGAGAAAATATTTAGAAATGACATGTTTTACAAAAATATTTGAAACTCTCGTTCGAACTTCATTTACGCCCGTGTCGACGTTAATCAAAATTTTTTTTTTTTCTAGGTACGTAAATGTTATCCGATTCCAGAGACATGTCGAGAGATATTTTTGGTATTTTTGAAAATTTTTGTTTGTATTTTGTTTTTTCTAGGTTTTATATTTGTTATTTTATTTTTGTTGATTTAGATTTTTGTATTTTTTTTTCAACAATATTTTTCAAATCCAAACTAAAGAGAAAAAAAAATATTTACAAGTCGGAAATTTCCATCAGTAAGTGACAGATGTTGCTAGAGTTAAGTAGATGAAGTTGAATCAGGTTGTTGTTGACGTTTATGGATGCATCAGCGTTAGTCCCAGGGCGGTAAGACTTTAAAACACTTGATTTTCTCCCATTGAGATATTGTCGAACAAAGGGAACCGAATAGCAAATCCGACCATTTGACGTTGTTTCTGTCTTAGCTGCTTGATGAACTTCTGTTGACATTGGGTTGAGGCTAACCGTTTTGTTCAAACGTCATTTTGACATTGAGGTTTTTCGAGTGTTGATACTGTTAGTGATCAAACGTCATTACTCTTGTTCATTATGTTAGAATTCCTTGAAGGCCCTTTGGTTTTGAGATATCAGTCTTTTCAGACATCCAACTCTGAAGTTCTTCCTTTGTAGGATTGAAAGATGTACTGCACTTATAGTTAGAGTACCTGCACTGTCATCAGAGTTTTGCCACTTTCATATTGGTTAGTGATATCTGCATTTGAACTTTGGAGGTTCACTGTCAACCTTGGTTGTGCTAGGAGTGAATATCTTTCCAGTAGGAACCCATCTAAGATTAACAGTCCTAAAAATTTTACCCGTCGGTTTCCTCCTAAGACAAGATCTGAGTGTCATTGTTTTCTCATGCACAGCGGAAGTCTTTTTGATTGAAAACCTATGTCCTGTAGGGATCTATCTTTCTGGTTTCTTGGCAATTCTTATTTGCTCTACGGGTTTGTTTTTGTTTGTTGTCTTATTAGATGGAACCTTAGCACGTGAGTTTACTTCCTTCAGGAGTTTTGTTATACAAGCAATCTATGATTTGCAATTAAAGACAACTTATGAATGTTGAAACAAAACAAAGTGTTGTTAGATCTTGAGAATGAAACTAGAACTCTCTAGAGTGTCTGCTTTGGGCACAGCCGTTATGTAACGCGAGTTACACTTAGATACAGGTAAACTCCTAGATGTTTGATGTTGCTCCTAGGTTTTGGTTTGCATACCATCAGCTTGTGCTTTGAAAATCTAGCAGAAGGCATCCAACACTAGTTTTGAGTTCTTTCTCTTTCTTGTGTTTTTTCCATTGCTTCATTAGATAGTGATTATGAACCATGTCATTTGAACTAAATCTTGGCATGTTCTTAGAACTATTCCTAGATTCGCTAGATACAATCATATAATCAGGTTTTGCAAAAGCAGATTCTCTTCTCTTAGGCAAATAGTGTTGAGTTATTGGTCTTGACAAATTGTTATTCACATCAATTTGGGAGGCAAACCGTTGTTTTGACATTTGAGGCCTTTTAGATTTAAACGCATTCGGTTGTCTGACAACTGATTGGTTTCTTAGTGGTTGTGAAACTGGTTTCCCCAAGACTGATGTTTTAGTAAACTTAGTATCTACACTATTTCCTTTTAACTTCCTTAATTCATTTTTTAAAGCAGCAATTGCAAAACCTTTTCCTGAATCTGAGCTTTTAAATTAGCATTATTAGCAAGCAAAGAAGTTGTTTGTTCTATAGTCTTGGATCTCGTAATTTTAATAGAATCATACAAATCTTTGTAATGCTTTTTCAAAGTCATATTTTCCTTACGTAATTTAGCCACACTATGTTCTAATTCGATGTTCATTGTTTCAAGTACATCAATTTCCCTTTTAATCTTGGTTTTATTACTTGTTTCATTTAAAATTTGACCATGTTGCCCTGATTTTAAAGATTGATTTTGATATTTAAGTCCGAGAGCAATACAATGTGCTTCCATTCTTGAAAAATCTTTTTGAAATTGGGCAACGGTCTTTTTGAGTAAAATATTTTTAGACTCGAGTGATTGTTTTGAGTAGTCAGTTGTCTGGTTACCAGTTGATAAATCAAGCATAGGACTTTTAACTTGACATTATTCAGGATACAGGTCAACCCTACCTTCATTAATGATTTTAGGTTTCTTAGTATGTTGTTGTCCTATAGCAAAGATATTACATTCAGCAGTCAAATGTACCTCAGCCATTGGCTCTTCGTCATAAATGGGTCTGATATCTGTATCAATAGCATATGTATCATTCCCTGACCTGCTGCTGTCATCTTACACTTTTGATTCTGTTCCACTGCTTTCTGTGACAACCAAATCAGCATCTGCTGC
>BQNB010021568.1:22322-29822 GCA_026074375.1 Tanacetum coccineum
ACTTTTGTACGACGGCACCAGCACGACGGCTCCACCATACCTTGAGCTCTTATCATCTTATTTCGTCTGAGAATGCCACACAAAAAACGCCAATGTAAATGAACAACACACAAACTCACGTTTTAAACACACTTACACACCTTATAGGCTTACGTAAAAGATCGTATGTTGGACCTTTCAAGGTGTTAGATAGGGGTGGCAATTCGGGTCGGGTTCGGGTTGGTGGGTTCGGGTTGGCAGGTTGGCGGGTTAGAAAACCCCAACCCGAACCTAACCCATTTAAATAATCGGGTCAGCTATGTCAACCCTAACCTATTTACACACAACCCGAACTTGACCCATTTAACCTGTATATATACTTGAGTTGGCGGGTTAAATAGGTTACATGGGTTGAATATGTTAAACGTGTTTTGGGTTGACCCATTTAACCCGTTTTATATAGAAAAGTTGGCACATTACATGGGTTAAACAGGTTAAATGAGTTTGCAGGTCGACCCGTTTAACACATTTAACACATATAATAAAATATATAAAAAATTAATTTTAGAAAAAAAAATTTAACGGGTTGACCCGATTAAATTATTCTCAACCCGAACCTAACCTATTTAATAAACGGGTCAGATGGGTCGACCCAAACCCGACCCAAAATCTATTATACTCAACCCGAACCTGTTAATTTTCATGTCGGTTTCAGATCGGGTTTCGTGTCGGGTCAGAAATTGCCACCCCTAGTCAAAAGGATATCCAATGAAACCATGATCTAACAGGAAACAAACATTATAACGATAGTAAATTCATGACTAGGCCAGCACTTGAAGTGCTTGGTCGCTCATAGAAACAACACAACAAGAATTAATAAAGATAATCATGGATGGAAAACTCATAATTCATACAGAAGTTTTTTATGAATGATTAAATACAAAAGCAAGTTTAAGTGTGATCTCCCTTGGACTTCTTGTGAAATTCTTCGAGCTATGGAGGCCTTGATCACCCATTAGATCTGTGGTGGAATGGTTGATATCGAATTGTCTGAATGAGGCCTCTATTTATAGATTTTGAATAGTTTACCGCGTAACCTTGTAGGGGTTTACGCCGTAAACGGCTGACGTGTACTTTCCATCTTACAGGATTAAAGGATGTTACGGCGTAATCAAGTGTACACGTTACACCGTAATGCTGACTCAGATGTCTTAGCCTTCTATAATAATAATGTTATGGCGTAAACTTTGTGTGTGGTTACTCTGTAATGTTGTTAGATGACGTGTCTTGCCATGATTAGTGATGCGGTCGTCGTTAGACTTCAACAAGAAGTTTTACAACTCCCTAGACAGAGCACCTAATCGTTGTAGTAGTAGTATAGGCAAGACTCGGGGGGTTGTTATCGTTTACTCGAGGAATAGGTTGGGAAGGCTTGATCACGGTCTAACAAAATTCTAAGGGTTGAGAGAAGATTATTTTTGTGTTTTTGTATTTTGTAGAAAGCAAGTAAATCATATATTGGAGAGATTGGTTGGTTTTAGCTATTAAACTAAATATAATTCTAAACTAATTTGGTGATAACAATAAGATAAAAGACTGTGTTTATTTAATCATGTATTACTCCCTAGATTGTTTCTCCTAGTGTTGTTGCCTTGTCACCCTTGTGATGATCTGTGTAACTATTTCCTAAGTCATGAACGAATTACACGAACCCGCCGTCTACTTAGTATGCCGCTAGAGCAACGCACGCGTAAGGTAGTATGAAGACTGTTACACGGCCCCTAGGAGTACACTAAGTGCATGTGAAATATATTAAAAGTGGATCAACCATATTAGGGGGCAAGGTAGTATGAAGACTGTTACCCGATGGTATCATTTCTACACAATCACGTTTCCCTAGACATATCAATAGCGATACAGACAAAAGCTGGTTTTCTAAGACCTAACGTGCACATCCATCACAAGAAGCAACACCACTAAGATCTACATTCTAGGTTTCATACAATCATAAATAAACACAATAGGAGGTTTAGCCAAGCATGTTAAAGGTAAAGCAAGAGCATAGATAGATCAAACAACACATAGACATATTGAATGATTAAGTAAACCTTACTTGATTAAAACATGAGTTGGAGGAAGTACAATAGGGTTTTTAGGCCCTAAAATCGTCCCTAACAGCTGCTAAACGAACTAGGGTTCGTACCCTCTTTTTATTCTAAAGTTACACACTCAAAACCCTAAATTCGGGTTTGTATATATAGGAAAAACGCTATGACGGCATCGCGTTTTAATCGTGACGCCGTCATGAATAGAATATTCTAGATATTGGGCTGGGTCGTGTACTGTGACGCCGTCGTGAGATATGGTGACGTCGTCTTGATCTTCGTGGTGACGGCGTCACGTTGTATTTGTGACGCCGTCTCCAGCCACTCTAGAGATATTCTTGATAGATGTTGGTGTAGATTCGTAGTCTTGTCCGTTTTTTCTCCACATGAGCCCAAGTCACGTGTAATTCTTCCAAATGTCTTCCAAATGCGAAATACCTGAAAATAAACGATTACGTATCTATTTTAGGTATAAATGCACGATTTTTGGGGTTAAACGACCCCGAAAAAGTATATAAAATGACACCTCATCAAATACCCCTACACTTGAGATTTGCTTGTCCTCAAGCAAATGGGCTTTTCTACCTAGACAATAACAATGTGAGGGGTCTTTTTACCTAATCTTTAAACATATTCTACAACACAGCCTTCTAGACCTCGTAATTAAAAGCACGAAAAGTATATACTAGCACCTCACATAAGTGTTTGAGGATTCTCTCTTGCACTCGGGTGTATAATGAATTATAACATAAGGGGAAACGAAAAATCAACAATCATTACCTGTCATGGCATATAAATTACCATAGGCTTGGTAAAAGATCAAACCTCCACCGCTGGGCGCAAGTATTATTCATTATTATCTAAGAGGTCTTTATAAAGGGTTGTGGGGTGTAGGTGTAAGATAACATATAATGGAAATGGAAACGGATGAGATACATGTGGGTGGTGACTTTGGGTGAATTTGGGGCGAAAGGGTTAGCTAATTATTTACACGAATACACGTTGGTTTGGTTACTAAGCCAAGACTCGGACGAAGATATAAAAACTCTACACAACTCTACATCAATCTCTTTCTTTTTCTTTTCTTAATATTTTTTTTGAATAATATAATACATCACATGGGGTTTATAATACATACCCTTACACTTGAGCTTTTACATGCTCGATATTTACAATCTAATTAATGACCCGATTAACATGGAGATCATTTGACAAACATATAGGGGTATTGACTTAACTTTTCTTTCCCATTCTTTCGCGAAATAAATACTACCATGAATCCTAATCGTCCCAAAACAGTATTTACCATGATAAGGACTTAGCAACCGTGTACTCAATAATTAACTTGGGTTTAAACATAATAATGTACTAAGTTAAACCATGCTCAGGCAGAAAGTGTTTACTATTGTGACAGAGATACTAAGAGTTCAATTCATCTTGTAAAGAATCTAAAGTTTTGCAATTGGGCAAAGCTTGTTTGGATATTAATAAGTGAAGGGTCCTTATCTTTGTTGAAGATTCTTGGAATGAAGAGCCTTGCAGAGATGTTCACCAGGTTGGTGATGAAAGAGAAGTTGAAGTTCTGCGCAACTTCAACTGGCCTCCGAGTGATATATCACCTTCGAATCATTCACAACACACATGTAGGTTAACGTCCGCAAGATGGTAGTTTGCAACCTCTCTCCCACCTCCACGCACGACGTATGCGTGGCTTCGAATTCTCAGAGAATTCTGTCATGCTAACTGGTCTGTGCGTAGTTAGCCCGCTCACCTACTAGCATTATCTCTCCCATGATATAGTGTCTACTAGAGATACTTTCCTGTCGCGAACCATACGAACCGCTGCATCCAATCGTGCTATGGTATCATTATATCAGAGTTGCTAGTTAGACTTCGATACAGGTTGATCAGCGTGAAGATTTGTCAAGTTACAAAATATTCCACCCCACAAATACCTCCCCACATCACCCTTAGCTCTAGGCAACAGAGTACTACCATGAATATAATAGCGGATCTCCCTCCGCTGCTATAGCCCCACAGTCCACGCATTCCCAGTCTAGCTAAGCATTGTTAAGGGAAGGTGGGTTGAAGTTTACAGAGATTACTTGGAGAACGCAGGAAGTGAAGGCAAGTGAAAGTTATCAGCCTCAATTGGGAGTGTGATTATTGAGTGTTGTGATGATGATTTATAAGCCCGATGTGTGTGTGTGCAGGTGGCGAACACCAAGTTAAATCCAGATTCCAATAGCTCCAGGTTAGAGCAGATCACGTGTTAGTTTAGAGTGGGACAGGTGGTCCAGCGACTCTAGAACATGTTGCGTCCTGTATCATTGGAAGGGAGGCCTATTGTAGTACTGGGTTTGAGAGGAGGATTGTTGGGTGCAAACCCATCCCACATCGGTAGAATAAGTAAACTGAAGATGGGTTTCACACTTATAAATACCCATCTCATTGTAATTGTAAACATGGATCTAGGTGTGTATGTTTTGTACCCCGTGCAGTTTAGCACGGGTCGTGCAGTTTGGCACGAGCCTGAGCAGTTTAGCTCAGTGCTTTAATAATTAATTTTCTTTGGTCTTGATCCGTGGATGCCAGATATATAGTCGTGGATACCATTTGATATTTTGTGTTCGATTATATTTGCATTATCTTGTAAGCCTTGTTTGTATCTTTTTTTGTCGAACGGACAATTAGTGGGAATGAGCTAATTATACGTACTGAGGGTCGTACAAGAGGTGTGTGCAGGTGCCATATACCATAACATGATTTGCCTCCATTGGACAAAAATCAATAAGGAAGCATAAATGGTACTAATTTATGCCAATAGTATCATAACAAATGGTACTTGTGCTTCCAGATTATTGGATTTGAGAATGGTTTTAATAGGTTTGTGGTTTCTTTTTTTAGGCGTAGATAGGTTTTGGGTATAAGTTTATTGTAGCAAATGGGTTTGATTGTGTTCTTCATCTTCTTTCATGAAGAGGTTAGAGGTGTGTGATTGTGATGTGTTTTAGGTGTTTGTATATTTGTGTAAAAAAGATTAGGGGTATACATTTAGCAGTACTAAAAGCATTCACAATGCTCCTAGTTTTCAATGACTTGAAGCATTGATGTCAATAAATGCTAAAATTGAAATGTATTGATACATTTAATGCTTAGTCTATTTAATGCCAATAGGTTCTCATTTTTTTTGTCAAACGCTCGGTAAGTTAGATGTCTTTCTCAAAAAGTCATTTGTAAAGTCTTTACTTAAATGCTTAAAACCATACCAATCCACTACGATTTATTCTAGAGTAGTATCAAAGTTATTTCTAAAACATCTCATTGAGATGCTCTAATAGATTTTGTTTAGGGTTTCTTTATTTATTGAACAGGTGTTGTGGGTGCTTTAATCTTTATTCAAGATTATCATTGCTACTTTGTAGGTGTACAATTATCATTGCAAAACTGTCGTTGGTGTGTTTCATATGATTTTGGAGGGAAAAAGAGAATATGAACAACTTGTACAAAGGGGATCAAAGGGCAATTTAGATGTTGGACTGTTGATTGAACCAAATTTTTGTCGCAGTCAAAAGAAAAAAAAGGATACATATTATTTGTCAATAAATGGTTAGATTTTGCTATTAAAGATTGCTAAATCTCACTAAGAAATAAAGCTTGTCTATTTGTATTACTCCATTCGTCCGCTGATAAAAATAGATAGAGAAATTTAATCAAGTTTATTATATTATTACAAACATTAAAAAGATTTTAATTAATTAGCTAAGAGTAAAACTGTCATTTTGACTAAAAAAGTAAGAAGAGGAAGAAAGCACAGTTAATAAATGCAATTTTTTTAAACTGTATGTTTTTTGTTGGTGGACAATAATTTTTGGACGGAAGGAGTACTAATTTGAGTATGTTGTCAAACCATCTTCTTTGAGATCAAGGAAGTAATTTTTGAAGTTTCAAGTGCGATTTTACCTTTTTCCGAAAAATATCCCTTGGTAACTTCATATCACGAACCAAAAGGCATGTTGTAGCCTATCGGTGTCATAAACGAGACGTTATTGTTACTTGATAGATTATTAGCATATTTGCTCAATAGTTATACATTGTATGGCGAATTTCGTGATACTTTGCCCATTTAAGTTAAGAAATAAAAGTGTTTGTAGTTGGGAGTCATAATATGTAGCCCAATAGCTTAGTATTAGATTTGTTTTAAAGCCCACTCAATAAGATGCCTTAAGCCCTAAAAAACATGTACCTGGGCGTAGAGATGCAAATTCAAAACCGGTTTTTTAAAAAACCGGTCGAAAAACCGAAACCGGTTTTTTAAAAAATCGGTTTTTTTTTAACCGGTTCGGTTAAATATAACCGAACCGGTTAGACCGGTTATCGGGTTTTTCCCCATACCGGTTTTTTACCGGTTTTATTTAAAAACCGGTTTTAACCGGTTTTTTTATTTATTTTTTATTTTTTTTTTTAATTTTTTAATTTTTTTATTTTTTATACCCGTCAATTTAGTTTTATTAAAAAAAAAAACGGTTATTACGGTTAAAAAACGTGTCAATATATTAGTCTAAAACTAGCCGTTTATTAATTTTTAAAAAAAAACCGGTTTTAACCGGTTAAAAAAACCGGTCAAAATATAAGTCAAACTAGCCGTTTTTTAAAAAACCGATTTAAACCGGTTTTAACCGGTTTTTTTTTTAAAAAAAAAAAATAACGGCTACTAGCCGTTTTATTTATGTTTTTTGTGTTTTTTTTTGTTTTTTTGCAGATTTCTAGGGCATGGTTTAGTATATAAATACATGTAATGGGGGTTTGGGGTGAAAAACACAATCAAAAAACTCTTTTTACTAATCTCTCTTTTTCTCTTCTAATCGTGGATATATATATCTAATTTTCTCAAATTCCCGCTATAAGGAAATAACTTACTATCACAACAAGATTCACTAATGCCTGTTTCTACTAGTATGATCGAAAAATTACACAAAGGAGATGTGGTGGGCGATATTAGACCAATCGAGAAAAGGCGTTTGTCGATCGGTCTAATTACGATATGTGTATTATGTTCGATGGGGTGGATAAGGAGCCGTTCATGCAAAGATAAATGTATGAAATTTTATAACCCCTGGGTTCAACTCTACTCGGACTCAATAGAGCGGTTTTGTAATGCGGTTAGCGAAAATGATACGTCACAATGGTATATTGGTGGGAATGGTCAAGTTTTTATATTTGATACTGATGCGGTCTATAATAACTCCTACTCGACTTGATTTTACGAAGTTTGTATTAAACAAGCGCTTCATTCCAACCATTCGACAACGTCAAGACTTACGGATGATCATCAAAAGGAGGATACCAACGCTTTAAGGTATTACAGGTAGGTTATCAAACATGTAAGTCGTTTTTACTACTTTTAGAGAGTGAG
>BQNB010021568.1:34822-64092 GCA_026074375.1 Tanacetum coccineum
CTTCAAACTATGGCAAGGGCTATCAAATCAACCATTGATCACCACCATCAAGTGCGTACGATGCATGGAATCGAAAACAACAACAATGCTACACAAAATTCGGCTTTGGTGGGTCAACAAAGTCACAAAACGAGTGTACTAGGCGAATCAAGCTTTGCTCCAAGTTGTGAGATTCAAGCCAAAGACAAATCAGCAAAGAACACGACACGAAACAACCAGTCGACTACTTAACTCGTGTTGATTTAAAGCTTTATGTCTAGTGACAATATGGAGATCTTTCGATTAGGTTTATGTTGGTCGTATTTTAAGAAAAACTACAATATATCGAACTATTTAGTGCTATTAATATGAATGTTTACCTATGTAACTTGTTTGATTGTGTTCTTGCAACATCCAAATGTCTCAAATGATTATAGTTGGTAAAAAAAAAAATCTTATGTGAACCAATTAAATACTTATAGTTATAGATCTTAAACTTAATACTAAAAATGAAAACTTGTTTGAATCTTAATATGAGTCTGGTCAGGTGTTAGTTCACATGCAAAATGTTACTGGTTTCATGTTCTGATTCATGTTACTCTGAAATATATATATTATATACTATTACACATTTGAGAAGTTAAACGACGTAGTTTTTGACCCATTTTCACTATTCGTTTTAAGTACTGTAGAACTGTAGCTACAGTGCTGGGCCAAAAAAAGCCCAAAAATTTGGGCCGGCCCATTAGTTTTTTTTTTTTTTTTAATTTGTTGGCACAAAATAGGGAAGAAAAAAATGTTACAAAAGTACCGACGCATTCAGATAAAAAATACTACGCGGTATACTTTCGAATGACTTAAAAAGGCCAAAAATTTTGGCCGGCCCAATAGTTTTTTTTTTTTTAATGGTCGGCACAAAAATAGGGAGGAAAAAATGTTACAAATAGTACCGAGCATTCAGATATAACAAATAATCCGCGGTAAATTTCTGATTTGACTACTTACTGAAAAATAATTACCGAACTATTAAATATGAAGGCCAAAAAAAAAGCCCAAATAATTTACCCAAAAATTTGGGCAGCCCAATATTAGTTTTTTTTTTTTTTTTTTTTTAATTTGTTGGCACAAAATAGGGAGGAAAAAAATGTTACAAAAGTACTGACGCATTCAGATAAAAAAATATCCGCGGTAACATTTCCGAATTGACTTAAACAGGCCCAAAAATTTGGGCCGGCCCAATTATAAAAAAATACCCGCGGTAACATTTCCGAATTGACTATACTGAAAAAGTAAACCCGCACTATTAAATATGAGACCGACAAAATAAACTCGCACAAAATTAAAGGAAAAAAAAAGAATTAATGACACGCAACAACGCGCAAAAAATTAGCGCCCCGCAGTAACGTGCAAAAAAAATAAACTTACACTATTAAACAAAAAAAAACGCGCGAAAAAACAAATAAAAATAAATAAATAACACATTTCACAAGTAAAACTACGTCGTTTTGGCACTGCTACAGTGCTTAAAATGAACAGTACTACAATAGCGCTTCAGTACCCCGGCCCAATGGGCTCGGTTACTGTTCATCGGCCAAAAAAAAAACTTTATTATCCCCCTCCTCTTTTTTCGCCAAAAATAAGAAGAAATTTTTTTTACAGAAAGTACTCTCATCTTTAACTTTTTACGACTTTCTATCGGCCTGGGAAAAAAAAAAACGCGTGATTGTCATTTTATATAAGAACAAAAACAAACTATTAAACATGAGACCGAAAAAATAAACCAAAAAAAAATTAATGCCCCACAACAACGCGCGAAAAATTAACGCCCGCAGCAACGCACGGTTAATCTTGCTTGTTGTATACAAATAATATACAAAAAAAAAATACTAGTGTACTTTTAATATCCTCGCATCATTCTTTCATTAAAAAAGATGGGTGCTACTAAACACACCAAATAATTGACTAGTCAATGTCTTGAAAATTGAAAATGTGATTTATGGTGAACTTAGTTGAGTTAAAAAAATTAAAAAAGTAAAACAAATTCATTGGGAATGATAAAAATGCCATTGAAATAATAAAAATACTATTCTCACTTTACTCTTTCTATCTACTTCAAATATTTACTGTAAACTCTCTTTCATATCATTTATACTCTCTAAGTACCAATACCAACTGTAGACATCATGAACAAAATATCCGGACACCCTACGACCAGCGGCTTTTGCCATATCTTCACAAAACACCGGCAGGAACCACACTGTCGTTCGTCATGTCGCCGGAAAATATCACCCAGAACCACCATTAACTCGCCACATGCTGACGTCATCAGCTGCCGACTGCCGGAATTTTTAAATCCGACATCACTACAACGATTTAAGTATTAGGGTGCGTATGGTTTGTAGACGGGGTTGGAATCGGATTTGAATTCAAGTATGGTTTGATAGATATTGAGAGAGAGAAAATGATATAAAATATATAATTTATGATTAATTTAAATTTATTAATGAATAAAATATTATTTTTCATAAAGTAACATGCGAAAAAAAAAAGATTTCAAAGCATACTTATAAAATGTATGGCTGAGAATACAAGAAAATTGTGATTGTCAGAAAAAAGTACATGTCTTTCGTCAAAGCCCATTAATTTGCAGTGGAATCAATTTTGGGGGTAAATGTTTCATTTCATTCCTCAATCCTTGAACCAAACTACAAATTTAAGGTATTATTCAACGCCAACCGTGCCAAACCCATAAAACAAACTGCCCCTTACTTATGCTAGATCTGACCACTTTCATTACTTGGGATTTTATGAATGTTTTTTTCTTTTTTATTTTGAATTCTGTATGTTTTTGTTTGAGTTGACTTTTGATGTTTGTTAAAAGGGCAAATTGCATAAAAAGGTACCCATCTTAAGCTCAATGTCAATTATAGGTACTCATCTTTTTTTTTCTCAATTTAAGGTATCGATCTTTGTTTTTGTTGCAACGTTAGGCAATTAACAGGTTTTTCGGTTACATTTCTAACTATCGTTATTTTATTATTGCATCGTTAGTCCTTTATATACTTTATTTATTTTCTAGATCTGACCCGTCAAAACGACCCTTTATATCACATTTTCACGACTCGGGTTCTAAATAGATTTGATGCGAAATGATGTTTCGGACAACTTTTTAGTTTTAACCGAGACCTGAATCTCAACAGAAAATGACCAAAATGCCCTTACGGGATTCTGCTGGAACTTATTATATTTTTAATAAAACGCAGAAATTTGACTTTCGGTTTTGACCCGCTATCATGCGATTTTAAGACTAACAAACCTCGTGGCAAAGTAAAATGTCATTCCGAACAACTTTCATGTTTCGCCGGAAGGCTATAACGGACTCGACAGTGCTCAAATCGGACGTTTTCAAATCTGCCAGCTTATTACATTTTTATACACATATTTTTATACACGTTTTTCTACATGATTTTATCCACGGTTTTATACACACATTTTTATAGACACGTTTTATACACATATTTTTATACACGTTTTATACACACATTTTTATACACACGTTTTTATACACACATTTCTATACACGTTTTTCTACATGCTTTTATCCACGATTTTATACAAAACGTGTTTATAAATGTATGTATATAATCGTGTTATAAGCATGTAGAAAAACGTGTATAAAAACGTGTGTATAATAATGTGTGTATAAAAAGGTGTGTATAAAAAAGTGCGTATAAAACGTGTATAAAAATATGTGTATAAGAATGTGTGTATAAAAACGTGTATAAAAACCGTTCGATAAACTAATGTAGTAAAACGTTGTATAAAAAATATGTTTATAAAAAAGTTAATAAGCTTGCAGATTGAAAACGTCCGATTTTTTTGTGCACTGTAGAGTCCGTATAGTCTTATCGGCGAAAATGAAAGTTGTCGGAATGTCATTTTGCTTTGCAGCGAGGTTTGTGAGTTTTATAAATCGCACATGATAGCGGGTCAAAACCGAAGTCATATTTCTGCGTTTATTAAAAATATAATATGTTCAGTAGCAGAATCTCGTAAGGGAATTTTGGTCATTTTCTGTTGAGATTCAGGTCTCGGTTAAAACTAAAAAGTTGTCCGAAACGTCGTTTCGCATAAAATCTATTTAGAACCCGAGTTGTGAAAATGTGATATATAGGGTCGTTTTGGACGGGTCAGATCTAGAAAATAAATATAGTATATAAATGACTAACGATGCAATAATAAAATAGCGATCGTTAGAAATATAACCGAAAAACCTGTTAATTTCCTAACGTTGCAAAAAAAAACAAAGATCGATACTTTAAATTGAGAAAAAAAATGAGTACTTATAATTGACATTGAGCCTAAGATGAGTACTTTTTTATGCGATTTGCCCTTTTTAAAATTATGTATCGTGAGAAAATGAAGGTGTAGTCTTGTAGATGGTGATAGAAAATGGTGTTGGCGGTGTGTAATGAAAAGAGAAAAATAATGGTGAAAATAGGTGATGACGAGAGAGAAAAAAGAATGATGGTGATACTCCATGGTGGTGTAAAAAGAGGGAAAAAGATAGTAAATGCTATTATTATCTTGATATTAATGCTCAGTGATAACTACAATTATTAGGTAATCATTATACTTTATTTAATTGACTTTTTCGGTGTATTTAATTGACTTTTTAGTACATAAATGACTTTTATATATGCGTAATTATGAGATTAAAAGACATGCCCTTCTTTATTGGTATTGCAGATGAGCACCTTTTCAAGTTATACAAAGTTATAGAGTTAATAACTTATACTGTACGTGTGATTTTTATTAGACAATGAAAACCCCGTGGGATATTTTGTTATTATTCATTACAATATATACACCCTAGCGGACCACAAGCACACAAACCGGGCTTGCGCCAATTTATTCCCTAATAATTTTGTTATTTTGTTTATTAATATAACAAACCTAAAGTAACAAAAAATTATAAATATAACAATCTTTAATGGGTGATTTAGTTAGTTAACATATACAATCGTTAGTGTCTTAGTGATATGAGATAAACATTCTAAGTATCAGAGTAAGGTGTTCTGGTTGCCTGAGTTTGATTTGCACATTTTATTTTAAATTTGTAACGAAAAACTTTGAATTTAAATCAAATAATGTTTTTTTTAAACGTTTAAATGATTAGAATACCAAAAAAAAAAAACTAGTTTATATATCATTAAGAGGTAGTAAGATTTTCTCGCAAGTCATGTTGAACAAAATGTATAAACCGGTTAACGTATCTAAACCAGAAATTCATAAACACCATAATTGTCAAAAACTCTTAACGGTCAAAATTTATAGACCAATAAGAGGTACCGATGTATTAAGTGATGTTATTAAGGAAAACAAACACAACTTAAGGATCATTTGGTATGCCGGATTGATATAATGACGGATTGGAATGAACGTCACAATAAAATATTATCAACAAAAATCGTTACACGTGGTTAATTGTCTATTATTATTGTAACAAAACAATAACTAAAGTAACCAAAATAAATATAGCAAACTTTAATGTGTGACTTTGTTACTTTTTTAACTCCAACATAGAGTCATACTTATAGCCAAATATGCACTTTTTCATAACCAGAAATTGAGTATCGTTTTGGCTAGATGGAGTGGTGGTGATGTTTTCACTTGACACGTCAGCGTCACATTAGCTTTCTCTCTCTAACTTTACCACTCATCTTTCACCCTTATAACATTGGGTATCCTAAGCCATGGTTTGAGCCATCCCCGAAAACGCCACTTGATGGCACGAGACCCACACCGCACTTCGCGTTTTCGAGTGTTGAGCCACCACCACCACACCAAATGGTCCCTGAAAACGCCAAATGATGGTACGAGACTCACACCGTGAGTCGCGTTTTCAGGTATTTTTCTCGTGTTATGAGAAAATGCAAAAAGTTTGGGTACTTGACGGCACCAGAAATGTCGTGTTATGGAGGGAGGGATGTTTTTGGTGTTATGGAGTATTATAGTGTTATGAAAAAAAGTGCTGATGTGACAACACTTTTCTCATAACACCAACTTAACCACATCATGGGTACCTAATGCTCTTAATAACAACTCACATTACCCACCAAACTCACCTTACCCACCATTTTTTTATTTAATTGCTTTCATTCATAAACTAAAAACGTAAACGCACGAAATTAATAAAAACGTAAACTAAATTAAAAACTTTTATTCATAAGTTAAAAACATTACATAAAAAAGTACAATACAAAAATAAAAATACATAATAAAGTACGAAACAAACAAAGCTAAAACTAAACATTACGAGACAAGTGTTCGATCAAATCGTGTCGAAGGTTTTGATGCACTTGTGATGATCCGATCCACCTCATAACTCGTTCCATTTGTTCTTCGTTTCGTAGCAAGTCTTCCAGCTGATGATACATCATGTTAAGTTTGTTGTGAGTGTAAATAAACAAGTGGACATTTGATTTTTATTAAAAAAAATGTTTTATACATTTAACTTATTTGTGATTGGTGAACATGATGTATCATATTTGACTCGAGAATTCTAATTTTTATCACCACTTTTTGAAATGCATCTATCGAATGTTTAAATAGAATGTTATGTTTAATTTTGAAACATATAATTTACTTGTAATAAAATTTTGGATCATCATACAAAACTTTTAAATAATAATATTTCACAATATTTTGAAGTCAAATGTTTTTCAACATTACTTATATAAATAATCTCAGTCATTTAGCTTTCGTAATATCTGAGGAGGGTTGAGCAAAGTGAACCGAAAACCGACCCGACTAGACAAACCGAGTCGAACCGATATACCAGTATTTCGGTTTACTCGGTTTCGGTTCGGTTCGGCTCAAACCTGACATTTAGTCGGTTCGAACTACTAAACCGAACCGAACCGAGCCGAACTGAGCTTATTCGGTTCGGTTTCGATTTATATAGGGTTCATTCGGTTCGGTTCTCGGTTTGCAAAATCCCGTCATTCGGTTTCGGGTCGGTTTCGGTTTTCTTCTGTTCAGGTCGGTTCCGACCCGATGCTCACCCCTATATCTGAGTCACATCTTTTGTTTATCAATGGTTGCGTTTGTCAAACATACATGTGGTTTATGTCCGGGTCAGTCTGATCCGGTCCAACAAGGCATAATGTCCGGTTATGCGTAAAATTGAATCGGACTGGATCGAAGACCGAAAATGATTAAAAGGGTGGACTAAAGACCGGAACGAAATACATTCGGTCCGGTCCGATCGATTCGGTTTATTGGTTCCGTCCACACATACACTCTCCAATTGCTCAGTCGCCTGATAGACCAAAACAATAATAATAAAAAGAACGCGTCTGGTGCATGCTTCGTAAAGGGGGGACGCATCCTAAATGGAGAGACCAACCAAGTGATTTGTTCCCATTAAGTCTAGTCTTATTTTGTTTATCACACATAATTGTTAGAGGCGCAGGTACCATAACACCGTAACATCGCCACATCAACTTTAACATTTTAACACCAACACACAAAAAACCCCCTGCAATTATAACACCTCATAACATCATCATTTTGGGACCTATTTTTTTTTCTTTTTCAATTATTTAAACAAACTAAAATATTTCATTCATTTCATAAAAATTAAAATTACATTACTAAAAAAACATGTGAAATTAAAAAAGACATACGAAAGAAAAAAACATCACGCCCCAAACCCTTAACGACTAGTTTCGGTGTAAATTATATTTGTCTTTGATTTGTTATTTTTGCACGTTGATCCAATACACGTCGTCTTTCATATCCTCCAAACGCATTACCGAACGAATTTTCTCGTTAGAGACCTCGTACGCCTTTTCGGCGGCTTCCAGTTTGAGACGAAATTTGGTTGACATATGCTCCGTGAATGGGTTTGACGAGTTATATCCTCCGGTGCTCATTGTGGTATCAGATTTGCTTTTTTTAGAGGGACGGATGGATTTTTCGTGGCCCAGGGGACGTGGTCTTGCATCTTCACCGAATAGCTCCTCATGGCCTACCCCGTGGACTTGTTCGCCTTTAGTTGAATCAACCAGGTCAACTGGGAAAGGCGCGTCCCATTTTGCGTGGGATCTCAAGATTTTCACGCTTTATCCTGTTTCATAACATCCAAATTGTTTTCCCCATTTTACCAAACGTACTCATCGTTTGAAAATGGCGTTAAACATTTGCCAATTGTAGTTCAACGTATGTCATTGTCTTGTCAACATGTCCTTGTTACGTTTTTGGTAATTTTGCCTATTGAACTCGCCCAAAACCCTATACCAAAACGTTTCTCCCTTTTGTGAATTTTCGATATTTTGATCCTCAAAAACGGCAACGTAACACGAAGCAAGTAACGTTTCCTTGACCGGTTGCCAGCGTAAAGAAACACCCGTCACGTCAGGATTTTTTCTGGAGATGGGTTCTTTAGATTTTTTTAGGCACGTTTAAGTCTTTTTTTGCTTGAAGGTGTTGACTCGGTAGTTACTTGTGAGGATTGGGTTTGTGGTTTTTCTTGTTGCGGATATTGTGGTGGGTTTTGTTGTAGATTTTGGAATTCCATGTTTAGCATATGTTGTTGTTGTTGGTGTTGTCGAAATTGTAGAAGTTGCTCAGGAGTATGAGAGAAACCGAATTGGTTAGGGAAACCGAATTGGGGTGGGTTACCGGATGGTGTCGGAGAGTTTGACGAAGAAGACGAGTTGGGGTTCGTCGCACCGAGGAGATTCAAGAAGCTCTCGTTTGGAAATTCCGACATTTGTTTTGATAGTGGAAGTATATAAAAACTTGTGTTTAAGTTTTGAATGTGTGTAAAAAATGTATGGGCAAAGGGGTATTTATATTGTGTCGTATGATGTTTGAAAAAAAATTAAAAAATTGAAATATAGCCGTTGAGGTTTATTATTTTTATTTTGGTGTTAAGCTCTACGTTGGTAGAGCAACTCACGACTCAACGTCGTTGCCAATTTGATGGGGGCGGTATGGTAATAGCTCTAGCTCAGCATAACGTCGAGGTTTGCGTTATGATACCGTGGCCTCTTAGTGACATGTATAGCCAAAGATGCATTTCTTTATGATGCGAATCGTTAAAGGCCGAACAACATATGAATTAAAAGAGCAATTGGATCGATAATTCTAGTGGAGAATTCGATTAAAAACAAAACTTTATTATTGTGTTTTTCTAACTTGTGCATTAGGGGCACAAGATAAGAATGCAAGGATCTACAGAAAAGTACACTGGGACTCACAAATTTTGTGAGTCTTGTGTACTTTTCTATACCTTTCTGTGAGTCCTTGTGTACTTTTTTGTACTTTTTCCTCTTCTTATCTTGCGTCCCTAGGGTACAAGTTGGAAAAACCATTATTATTAATATCAAAACATAATTTATCTCTACATCATACCCTTGCACATCCTTTTATAGAAGAAGGGTGCTTACATGTTAGCATTTTAGGGCGATGTGAGATAAAAGATAAATATAAACATAAACTACGAAAACTATGAAACTACGAACCAAAACATATGGTGAATATATGGCTTATAATATTGTTTGTTAAGCTCTTGATCGATACTAAAACTGCGGCACAGGATAATTATTTTGCTACCAAGAAGTAGCCTCGTTAATCATTATGCATGTGAATAGTGGTATTTTCTAATCGAACGCATATGAATCCATCTCAAATCCCTAACCTTTTTTATAAATCCATCTCAATTTTTGAATCACGATGAACAGTAGATTTGTTTATGAATCAAATCCATCTTAATTTTTTCATCTTTTTGGATCTAAATCAATCGTTTTTCAATTTGGATCATGATTTGTTTAAGAATGTTGTTCTAAATCAATCATTTTTCAATTTTTTCACCTTCCCAAACCCTAATTGATTTCCCAAGCCTTACTTTTTCATCGATTTTTGATCCTTTTTTTAATCTTTTCTTTTAAACCCTATTTTTAAAACCCTAATCTTTCTGTTCGAGATTTGCTTTTATAACTCCGCTGTTTGTTCTGATCTGCTATGGGGATGTATCGATCAAAGGAAGATGAGTTAGCTAAACTTTCTTCATCTATTTTTGTCATGAATTTTCCGGATAAGTTTTCTGCTAAGGAGCTATGGACGGTATGTAAACAATATGGAACTGTGGTTGATGCTTTTATTCCTGATAGGAGGTCCAAAGCTGGTAAAAGGTTTGGCTTTGTTCGCTTTATTAAGATCTTTGATGTTGATCGTTTGGTTAACAATCTTTGTACTATTTGGGTTGGGCGTTTTAAACTTCATGCTAATATTGCGAGATTTCAAAGACCTCCGTTGAATAAAAATAACTCGCAATCGTCACATAATAAGGGTGATCAAAGTGCTCCTAAGGATTTTTATAAGGAGAGTGGGGAGAATGTGAACTCTAAATCTTATGCACATGTCGTTAATGCTGGACCTCATCAGTTTCATAAGAAGGAGGATTCACCGGCGATTGTGCTTGATGAAACGTATGCTAATAAGACGGATTATTCTTTAGCTTTGTTGGGTAAAGTCAAGGACTTCACTTCTTTAACAAATTTGAACGTGGTGTTAGCTAATGAAGGTTTTGTTAATGTCAAACTCAAATATATGGGAGGTTTTTGGGTGATGATTGTATTCACTTCAGAAGGTGCAAAAGAGACGTTTAGGTCAAAGGTGGGCATTGGTTCATGGTTTGCTCAGTTACTTCAAGCATCCAATTCTTTCTTCGTTGATGAAAGAGTTACGTGGATTGATATCGAGGGTATACCACTTAAAGTATGGTCCAAAAACACCTTCTCTCGTATTACTTCTAAGTGGGGGGAATTGCTAGATTTTGATGAACAGGAAGATGGTTACCTTCATAGTAAAAGAGTTTGTATCAAAACGACTTTAGTTGAGAACATTTATGAATCGTTTAAAGTCATTATCCAAGGTAAAACATTTTGGATACGGGCTAAAGAAGTTTCTGGTTGGATGCCTGATTTTGAAGAAGACATTGATCAAGATAGTAAGTCAGATGACGAGCTGAGTAACGAAGGTTCATTTGATGAAAATGGAGGATTGCGTATTACTCCAAATGTGGAAGGAGAGAGTGATCTTGAAGAGGTGGCCGAAACAATCTTTGAGAAAGAGCAAGCTTCTGTTGAGGTGAAAGAAGGTTGTAATAGTGTACAGAAGGAAACTCGATCGGAAGACCCTTTCAATATCTATGATTTACTTGATAAGAAAAAGAGTGCCTACTGTGACATTCCCAATTCTGATGATACCTTGAAATACCCCCGGGCTTTACTCCAGAAACTGATGTGGATGCTCAAAAAAATGCTTCAAAAGTGTTGGATATGGAAGGCGATAACTCTGGTCATAAGGTTCAAGACGTGGAGCAGGAATCAGTAACGAAGAATAACTCACCTCTTAACAGCTATAAGAATGATACGGAAAGATCTACATGCTCAGGTCACTTTAAAAAATGTGACATTCCACGTTCTGGAGGATCAATCCTTCAACTCATGGAGGAATTAATAAAAGTGGGACAAACAATGGGTTACAATATGGAGGGATGCATAACCAACATTGGCGACATCATTAATTCTCAAGGAGCGAATGATGGTAATCGATGAATTTTTTGTCTTTGAACATTCAAGGCCTTGCCCAAAAGGCTAAAAAAGATTGGGTCCGGGAGTTATGTGAAAAACACAAGGTGAATTTTGTGTCCTTACAAGAAACTAAAATGGAGGATATTGAGCTTTTCAATATCAAACTATGTTGGGGTAACTTTGGATTCGAATTTGTTCATAGTCCGTCCGTTGGAAATTCGGGAGGTATTCTTTGTATTTGGGATCCTAGATTGTTTCGTAAGCTCAACTCAACGATCTCAGATTACTTTGTGATTATTCAAGGGGAATGGGCGCCTAATGGTAAGAAGTTAATCATTATTTCTGTATATGCTCCTCAAGAGTTACGTGAAAAGAAGATGCTATGGGACTACTTGATTCTAGTTCTCAAAAGCTGGAATGGCGATGTAATCATAATGGGTGATTTTAATGAAGTGCGTACACAAGATGAAAGACACGGGTCTATTTTTAATGCTCATGGTGCTGATGCTTTCAACTTGTTTATTTCATCCGCTGGATTGGAGGAGGTCCCTCTAGACGGTTGCAAATTCACATGGTGTCATAAATCAGGATCGAAGATGAGCAAACTCGACCGCTTCCTTATTTCTGAAGGTTTACTAAATTCATGTCCTAACATTTCATCTATTACTTTGGACCGTTACTTATCCGATCATAGGCCTATTTTATTGCGTGAGTCCCATCATGATTATGGACCTTCTCCGTTTCGTTTTTTCCATTATTGGTTTGAATTGGAAGGGTTCGATACTTTTGTGAAACAAACATGGAATGATGCTCAGGTGACCGATTCGAATGCCATATCAATGTTTATGAAAAAAATGAAGTATCTCAAAGAGAAGATTCGTATGTGGGTTAAAGCCAACAAAGAAAACTCAAAAAGTCATAAGCAATGCTTACAAGAAGAGCTGTCCAAAATTGATTTGCTACTGGACAAGGGGGAGGGCAGCTCGACTCTTATTTCTAAACGCATGGAGATCCTTAAATCAATTCAGGACTTTGTCAAATTAGACACGATGGAGTTGGCTCAAAAAGCGAAGATCAAATGGGCGATAGAAGGAGACGAAAATTCGAAGTATTATCACGGGGTTCTAAATAAAAAACGAAACCAACTTGCAATTCGTGGTATCTTGGTGGAAGGTAGATGGATCGAATCTCCTATTCTAGTAAAAGATGAGTTTCTCTCTTATTTTGCTAGTCGTTTTAATAAGCCTCCTGATTATCGTCTTCATATCGATTTGGACTTCCCGAATAAATTGAGCCTCGAACAACAAATGGTTTTGGAAATTGAGGTTACTCGAGAGGAGATCAAGAAAGCGGTTTGGGATTGTGGGGTTGATAAATCGCCTGGACCTGATGGTTTTACATTTGGCTTCTATCGTCGATATTGGACTTTTCTGGAAAATGACGTGGTAGAGGCGGTGTTATACTTCTTCAATCATGGGCAATTTCCTAAAGGTAGCAACTCATCGTTTATCACTCTAATCCCAAAGACTCAAGAGGCTAAAATGATGAAAGATTTCAGACCTATCACTTTAATTGGAAGTTTATACAAGATTATTGCCAAGATTTTGGCAAACCGTTTGGTGGTTGTTTTGGAAGACTTAGTATCCGATGTTCAATCAGCTTTTGTGGCGAAACGGCAGATTCTAGATGGTCCATTCATTTTAAATGAGTTATTTCAATGGTGTAAGATGAAAAAGAAGCATACGATGATATTTAAGGTAGACTTCGAAAAGGCATATGATTCGGTCCGTTGGGATTACTTGGATGACGTTTTAAAAAGGTTCGGATTTGGTGAGAAGTGGTGTGGTTGGATCCAAAATTGCTTACTCTCTTCCAAAGGTTCGGTTATTGTGAATGGTAGTCCTACTAAGGAATTTCAGTTCCATAGAGGCCTAAAGCAAGGTGATCCTCTCTCGCCGTTCTTGTTTCTTTTGATCATGGAGAGTCTACATATCTCGATGCAAAGAGTGGTGGACGCAGGCTTATTTAGAGGTATTCAGGTTGGTTCTTCTCTTCAAGTTTCTCATCTTTTCTATGCGGATGACGCGGTTTTCATGGGTCATTGGAGCGAAGCTAATATTGATACTATTCTTCGTGTGTTGGACTGTTTTTATCACGCTTCGGGTTTACGGATAAACATGCTCAAAAGTAAACTCATGGGGATTTCGGTTTCTAGCGACAAGGTGGATCAGGCAGCAAAGAAAATTGGATGTGCAATTCTTCAAGTGCCTTTCTCGTATTTAGGTTCCAAAGTTGGCTGCCTTATGTCTCGGATTCAATCGTGGAGCGAGATTGTCAATAATATTTTAACTCGTTTATCTAAATGGAAGTTGAAGACCTTATCTATCGGGGGAAGGCTAACTCTTCTGAAATCTGTCCTAGGTTCGTTGCCAATATACCATATGTCCTTATTCAAAGTTCCAGCGAAGGTTCTTCTCAATATGGAATCCATTAGATGTCATTTCTTTAATGGTATCGAGCATAACGGAAAGAAGCCAATATGGGTTAAATGGAATAAAGTTTTGGCTTCTAAAGAAAAGGGAGGTCTTGGAGTTTCGAGTTTCTACGCTCTTAATAGAGCTCTTTTATTCAAATGGGTTTGGCGTTTCTGCACACAACAATCAGCTTTATGGACCAAAATTATTAAAGGGATACATGGAGAAGACGGAAAGATTGGTAAACATGTTCGAAGCCACCATCCGTCCTTATGGTTGGATATCGTCAAGGAGGTTCAACATATTCAGAGGCAGGGGACTGATTTGATGGGATTCATTCACAGAAAGATGGGCAACGGGGTAGACATTCGGTTCTGGGAGGACAAATGGAGGGGCGACAACACTTTCCAATCTGACTTTCCCAGAATGTATGCATTGGAGACTCAAAAAAATATTTCAGTGGCGTTGAAGTTATCTCATGATGATCTTCTGTGTTCGTTTCGTAGAGCTCCAAGAGCTGGAGCTGAAGAGCTTCAATATATTCAGCTCGTGAAGATTATGGAGGGAATTACTCTTTTCGATTCGAAGGATAGATGGAGATGGTCTTTAGAAGGTTGTGGCGAGTTTACAGTCGCTTCGGTTAGGAATCTCCTTGACGCAAACTCGTTACCAGTGGTCTCTTCCAAAACCCGTTGGATAAAAGCCGTGCCTATTAAAGTCAATATTCACGCTTGGAAAGTTAAGTTGGACATCTTACCTACTCGGTTGAACATCTCTAAAAGAGGCATGGATATTGAGTCGATTCTATGTCCTTTATGCGAAAATAATGTGGAATCATCTAGCCATATTTTTTTTACTTGCCATATATCTAGAGAGATATTTCGCAAGGTTTTGCTTTGGTGAGAGATTGATGTCGTGATGGTTTCCTCTTATGATGAATGGTTAGAATGGTTGTTGAGTATCCGTCTTCATTCTAAACATAAAGAGTTGTTCGAAGACGTTTGTTATGTCTTGTGGTGGTACATTTGAAATTTCCGTAACAAAAGCATTTTTGGTTCGGCTTGTACTTCGAAGGCACTTATATTTGAGAAGGTAGTCACCCGATCCTTCATTTGGTGTAAACATAGATGTAAAAAGTCTTTTAGTTGGATAGATTGGCTTAAAAACCCGCATCTTGTTACTTTGTAATTTCTAACTTCTTGCTAGTCTTTTTGTTTCAATAAAATCCGCCGTTAAAAAAAACAACGTTTGTATGATATTTGCAAGAGAATGTTATACATGTTTTCTTTAGTTACAAATACATGACAATGCATTAAGATGATATTACTACTTATAAATAGCAAGGAACATAACATGTATAACATTATCAGAATGCCATTCACATGCATTAAACATATAATAGTATCCAAACTTTTTCAACCGTAGCTCTACATGTACAAATACAGAATTAAAAGATACTTATTGTTTACACTATTCATCAACCTATTTCATATATTGGCAATATTTTCATTTTTATATTGATGGCCCTTACATTGTTTATAACTCCCGTACTCCAATCAACTATCTCACTTCAAGCAAGATGGGTGTCCATCTACTCCAACCAACTATCTCACTTCAAGCAAGATGGGTGTCCATCTAGCAACATATAATTAATGATAAACAATGAGAAAATATTGTTGATTTTGCATCACCAATATAATTTAAGTGTAATGGATTGATTTAATTGACCAATGTGTAATCGTGATAAATGTTCAACAAGTCGGGGTTGTGCGGAGTGCACACTTGTATGACGTTATTATGATTATCATTCGGGGGCGAAGCCCTCGAATCACGGGGGTCCGGGGGCAGCGCCCCTGGTAGCAGGGTCCAAGGGGCGGCAGCTCCTGGCAGGGTCCAAGGGGCAGAGCCTCAATTTTATTTGGTATAAAGTGCTATGTTAAAAACGCACATGAAAATAATTGGAGCGGATGGGTACGCCTACCCAGTATTTGTGTGATTATTAGAGCGGATGGGTACGCCTACCCAGGTTTGTGTGTGGTCCTGCCCTAATTTTAGTGCTCCAGCTGGTAGGCCCTTTAGGTGCGTAAGTGACATATGGTTATTGATTAGCGGTGATGCTAAGGTTGTTTGCATATATTCACTGTCATATAGCACTATTGTCCACTATTGATATATTGGCACAGCTTTTGGGTTTAAGGTCAAACCTACGAGCTCACCAACATTATTGTTGACGTTTTCGAGTATCATTTTCAGGTGTGTCAAATCAAAGGTATATGATTGGTATTGGAAGAGAAAAGATGTAACCCAAGGGGACTGGGTAGAGATGGACGTGGTTTTGACTTATGTTAAGATTTTAACTTGTAAAGTTCTGTAAAACTTTAGTTTTATGAATGTAAATTATAAAGTGTATGATCTTGTATCTTGTGCGATGAATGGTATCGTCGCATCTCGTGTTTCAGCCATTGACGGGGTGTGACACAAATGTTATCCCAAATAACTAAGATCCAAACACAACTAATAAGCACTACCAATAAGCCATAAGACACGAAATAAGCATAGAAAGAAAGAAAAGTAGAGAAAGAAACTATAGAGAGAAACAAAGAGAGAAAAATTAGATTGGGAGGAAACACATACAAATGTAACCAACACCCTCTCCATGTGTGGAGAGGGTCCTATTTATACCCTTAGCCTACTAGATGGTGTATGGGCTTTCTACTTAGGCCGGGCTTGGCTTATCTTGGACTTTAAGCCTGAAACATGGACAATATTAGCTTAAAGTCCAAGCCCGTTAATCCCGACTACCCTATTACATAACAACACCAATTACGACTAAGACGACTGATAACATTCTTGTTCGACTTATATAAAATTAAAGGTTACTATCTCCCCCAATGTTGAGGTCTTCTTTGATCTCCCCAACGTTGATGTTCTTGATGGAGGTTATCTTGATTTGACTTTATCTTCCCCAATGTTAAAGATATAACGTTTGAGCTTTGCCTTCTTTGGTCTTGTCTTTGTCTTTTCTTGTTTGTATTGGATTTGTTCATTCATGCTTTAGACGACCGATGACATTCTTTCGGTGTCATTTATGTGATTATGATCTTGAGCCTTCATCTTTTGACTTTGGGTTCTTAAGATCTTTCATCTTGCATCATCTCATTGACTTGAATCATCTTGATTTGACTTTCTTGATCAACTTGTGATCTTGACCGACATACTCATACTTATTGCATTCTTGTTTGACTTGTATGAATATAAGGTTAACAATCTCCTAAAAATACGATTCTTAATTTGACTTTGAAGGTCTTTGAGGTAGTTTAGGATCAACACTCTTGATGCTAACTGATTGACTTTTAGAGCTCGAGTATGAGTATGTGGTAATGAATCTGACTTCGCTAGTACATGGTTGCAACACCGACGTTTAAATCTGCATTTAAAAGGTTAGTGATAAACAAGAGATATGGACGGAAGTGTCTTTGTCACTTCGTCGAATACGGTTGCAATAACCACGGTTCTCCGTTTTATAGTATAAATACTATACCCGTGATCAGGTAGATTCAAAGAATCTCCTTGACTGGGTTTCCAGCTCAAAGCGTGGGATCTTCTAACACAGATGTATTAGATACACCTTGCTCGCTTTTTCTCATTACCGGAACGTCTCAAAGCAGACAACACAGTAAGAGTGAACCAGATAGTTACTATCTTTCTGATTAAGTAATCAATTCATTTACTGGACCAAATCGATATCCTGTTAGCACAAGCTTGATTCATATAGAATCTTGCAAGTCACCTGCCGCAAAGCTGTTTGAGGTTGACTCTGGAAGCATTCGTCACTGTGAATACTAGAGAGTATCACTCTAAATGTTCTGGCAAGATCACAAGGATAATGCGTAGGACTCTTTGATACCAAATGTTATATTGATGAATAACAATTTGTATTTTGACATAGTGTCCTAATGAGATTTATTTTGATCTCTCTTGGCTTTAGACTCGATTTGTGCACTTTGGTTTTAGTAATCGGAGGCTAGAGATGACTGCCACCTATTCAATATCAACAATCTCAGAGTGAGATGTCAGTAGATAACGTGTGTATCTCCGTGACAAATGAGACAAGTATCTGTTGAGAGAAACTTGAATGGCTGGGAAGGGTTGTGCATTGCATCACTGGGTCCATGACGGCTTTCTTCAATACCAACAATCATCTTTGTGATCTTGATAGATTATGTATTGACTCGATTTCTGCCTAAGTTGTGTGGAAGGCTTCTTTCTTTAGACCCTTTATCCATACTTTTCTTTTTCATTCTTCGACCCATTCAATGCTTACCAAGACGTCATCACTAACACCTTGTTGTGATTGTTCCAGTGTTAGCTCAACCTTAGTCGGCATTATTCCCTTATTCTCATTCATCTCTAATCATACCTAAGGACTGTTATTTCTAACTATGGGTTGTCCTTTGGTAGATCCCTCCGGTTCTGGTTGGATCATATGACTTATACCTAATCTTAACCACCTTATGACTTTATCGACATCGTGAGTTAATTGGTTGTTGGGTATAGAGATCAAACCATAAAACCTTTTTCTAACATTGTTTCATCTGTATCAAAGGTTTTTATTTTGAAATACCCCCTACACATGTGCTCGAGATTCGAAATTGTTTTGTACATGAAGGAAAGAGTTGCACTTAGAGTCTTTAAAGAACACATTCTTCTATATCACATTTTAATCACATTATCTCCCCTTATTTAAAATAAAAAATCTCTTAGTATTTGAAATACCAATTGATTAAAATTTATAACATGAAAAATTCCATGAGGAGAAAAATTATACCATGATATTGCATGAATTTATTTTTCTGATAGCTCCCCTTCAACATAGTATGTAGGATACCACTAATTTTTAAAACCTGACGTTACAAGGAAAAAATGATATGACACCACAAATATGTTGAAGACAGAGTGAGATGCCTTAGTGAACAATGTATATTATTAATTGACATTATAATTTGTACATTTTAATTTCATGAAATGTTTTTGGATACATAAAATTGACATTTATGAGATGTACCCAAAAGACATTAAGAGGCTTTGGTTTTAAAAGCTCACTCTCAGAAATTGATTCACTTGTTATGATGACATTGTTGAGCATTCTTTTTACCAATTGTACCACTTATAAACATTAAAATTGTACCAATTGTTAAATATATTAAGAAAGGGAGTGTTGAACACACAATTTTAACAAATACCACTTTTTATGAAAAGATATCACAAATTATATTGTAGACAATTTGACATTGAAAGTTCTTTTTGAAAATTATGTTCAACGGTTTTAAAAACACATGATAGAAGACTTCTCTTCTATTTTTAGAGTAAGCACACTGAAACGTACACTTCCCTATTACATTCGGGTCCGAGTTATGCACTGAAATGTACATAAGTCATAAAGAAAATTTAGAAATGAAATGTTTTGAAACATTTGAATTCTTGCTCGAACTTCATTTACACCTGTGTCAATGTTAATCGACATTTCTAGGTACGTAAATGTTATCGATTCCAAGAGACACGTCGAGAAGATTATTTTTGGTATTTTGGAAATTTTTTGATTTTATATTTTGTTTTTCTAGATTTTATATTTTTGTATTTTCTTTTTGTTGGTTTTATATTTTTTTATTTTCTTTTTCAAAAATATTTATAAATCAAAATAAAGAGAAAAATAAAAATATTTACAAAGCGATGTTTGATGTATATCAAACAGATTCGTTTGCCAGAACCTCCAGTTCATCTGGACTCAAACATCTCATACCAAGTCGTCTGACGAGATACTTAAACCTATCTTCGGGTAAGGCTTTAGTAAATAGGTTAGCTAACTGGTATTCAGTTCCGACAAAGAATAATTCAACTATACCCTTTTCAACCTGTTCCTTTATGAAGTGATATCGGACATCAATGTGCTTGGTACGTAAATGCTGGATTGGATTGCACGAGATGGCTATGGCTGCCTTTGAATCACAATACATAGGTATTTTGTCAAAGTGGAAGCCATAATCTGTGAGCCGAGTTCTCAACCATAGAACTTGAGCGCAACACGCAGATAGAGACACATACTCAGCTTCTGCTGAAGACATTGAAGTGCAGTCCTGCTTCTTTGACGACCAACTGACTAGCTTATCACCACCTAGAAATTATATACCACCAGATGTGCTTTTACGTGTATCGAGATAACCTGCATGATCTGAATCTAAAAAAGCAGTTAGATTAAAGCCGGTGTCCTTCGGATACCAGAGTCCCATGTTAATGGTATTCTTAAGGTACCGAAAGATCCGTTTAACCTCCCTGAGGTGTTTTTCAGTTGGTCTAGCTTGATAACGAGCACAATAACATGTTGCATGTACAATATCCGGTCTATTTGTTGTTAAGTACATAAGTGCCCCGACTATGCTACGATATTTTGTTGGTCAACAGGAGTTCCACTCAAGTCAACATCTAGGGGTTTAGTAGCCATTGGAGTACCAATGTGTAACACCCCCAAAATACGATACGCAACAGAATACAATATTTGGGGTGATACTTCATAATACATGCACACGAGTCCCAGTAAACGTTCAATGATACGTTTATAAAACAAAATATATTTTATTTATATGAAGAACATCCGAGTTACAAGGTCCCAAACTAACTTAAAAACTTCATTTCAAAAAGTCATGACACGACTTCTTTTCCAAAGCATCCTTTTGTTTAAATAAACAAAACATTTCACTATGACACAGTCTTTGATATCCGCGTTCCGTTCCATCCAAGCCATCAATAGCACCAATACCTGAGGTACATGCTTAAAAATGTCAATAAAACGTTAAGTGAATTCATAGAGTTTACAAACAACAATCAGAACGCAATATTTGGTTCCACAAAACACGTATGACTTGCTAGCTAGGCAAGCTACACCACATTTCCATCTTGTATGAGCCTGTGTACCGAACCTTAACACATTTATCATGATAGACAAATGAGTGACCGGGTAGTATGCCACCACCCATTTCTCAATACAAAATGTCCGTTACAGGGTGCTCACATTCGGATTCATACCCCGGACAGGGCTGTCAAACCTAATAGATCTATTTAATGCATTCAGCGTTTACCTCCTCGGTAATTAACGAGTGCACAGTCAAAGGCATAAACTCATAGCATGGAATCATATCACATATCAAAACACATTGCGTTCACTTTTCAAAACAAGAATGTATCCCCCTCGCGGGTTTTAAAAATATTTAAAACAGTTCAAAAGCGAGGCTATGAACTCACCTTGATCTAAGCCGAAGATCAAAATAACCGAAATAATCCAAAGACGGCTCGACAACGAACCCAACCGCGACCTATTACGATCGAATAGTGCGTACATCGCAACTATTAAAACGATATAAATATACATACACATGTGATGAGAAATACTCTTGCGCGTCCTAGATCCTAAACCCTACATAGTTGAGTTATGATCACTCTTTTACTTACACGCTTCAACACTTTATCGAAAACTTTCTATTTTCGGAAACTTTCTATTTTTAGAAATTGCTATTTTCGGAAAGTTACAATTTTTAGTAAGTCCCGTCATCTATTCATATTTATAATAATATTTATTTATCTCGTCGAACTTTCGACGCCCAAACTCGGTTATTAATTACCCGTATCGGAATTATATCCGAATATTACAAAAGTTACTATTTTTAGAATCGTCTTCGTTCGTAAAAATCGTTAAGTCTAAAATGTTATTCTCGTAATAATAATAGTGTTTATTATTTTTATAAACATCCGACAAGTCTTGTATCAACCCGTTGACTCTCAAAAGTCATCGTTGAACTTCATTTGACTTTGACTATATATAAATTTTCTAAATCTGACCCGTCCGAAACGACCCACTATATCACATTTTCATGACTCGGACTCTAAAGTGATTTTATGCAAAACGACGTTCCGGACAACTTTTTAGTTTGGCCGAGACCTGAAACTCGAAGGAAAATGACCAAAATGGCCCTGCAAGTTTCTACAGGAACTTATTATATTTTTAACATAACGCAGAAAATTGACTTTCAGTTTTGACCTGTTATTACGCGATTTTAAAACTAACAAACCTCACGGCAAAGTAAAATGACATTCCTAATAACTTTCGTGTTTCGCCGTAAGGCTAAAACGGACTCGAAAGTGCTCATAATCGGACATTTTCGAATCTGCCAGCTTTTAGTAAGTTTCACAAAGTGACTTTATTTTCTACTTAAAGTGTATATCTTGATTTCACTATAGATTCTTCGTCATTAGGAGTTAGAAGCTCCATTTTATATCAAAACGATCGTCTAAGCAAGCTCTATCAAAATTTTCAAACAAAAAAAGATTAGATTTTACAAAATCTCTTGCCTCGTTTTCCGCGCCAAAGTTTCTGCCGAAACTTACACGTTACAAAATGCGCCAAAATTCATTTTTGACCCAAAAATTCATTCACGACATATCTAAAATGGCCTATATCAATATTAAACTCGCTCAATCATCTAATAACAAAATCTAACTATACAACGCAAGATCTACCGGATTTCATCACATGCAATAACCAAAAATCAATCGAATCGCAAAAATAAAAATAGCACTAGTATTAGATATACTTACAATGCTATACGAAGCAAGATCGAACTCGATCAAAACTCGTCTCATCCCCTTTGTTCCTTAGCCGTGACATTGGGTACCCCAACCAAACCCAAATCGAATCCAAATCAAGCCCGAATCAAAACCAAACTACTAATCAATAACCAAGCAACAAAACACACCCCTTTGGGGTCTTGTCGTGGTTCGAACTCACACAAAACCAAAACCCTTAACCTTTTTGCAAACCAAATCTTTACCAAAACCTTGTATAACCTTTTATTATTACTTCCCTATAAATCTTTAAGCCACTACTTGCATCAAAACCCTTTTATTTTAATCAAAACCCAAACTTGCATAAACCTTAATACATGTACAGTTTTCTTTCATGGATGATTGAATAAACACCTTTTAAATGATAATTGATGGTTAGAAAATCAAAACATCAAAAGGGTGTTTGTTTGTAGCTTCGGTCGAACCCAAAAAGAAAGAAGGAACAAGAAGACCAATTTCTTTCAAGCTATAACACTTTAGGAGTCATTTGAGTTTATGTTTTAATGGGTTTTCAAGTATCAAAATAGATTGAAGGTGTTTGTGTTTGTGTGTGTGTTACCGTTCGAAAGAGAGGGAGCAAGGGGAGGGGAAAAACAATTTTCACTATGTGTTATATAAGCTTTGTGTATAAGACTAGTTAAACTAGGATGGGAAGTTTAACACAATCATTATGTGTTGGAAACTAAAACAAATTGAGTGTGTGTGTGGTCTAGGCTGCGGCTATATGAGCTAGAGGCATCATCATGCATATATATATATATATATATATATATATATTTATATATTTATATATTTATATATTTGAATTTATTGTGTAGACTTTGTTAATTTAAAATGTAACTTGTACACAAAATGTAAGTATGTTTGATACTTAGAACCGCGAGTTTGGCCAAGGTCGAGGAACAAAAGATGTCGGAGTCCGTAAAAATGCAATTTACAAGAATAAACATCAACGGGGCGCATCATAATTTATTTTGATGCTAAAACGTTTAATGGACGCGCGGTCAAACGTTGGCTCGCGAAACGACCAAAATAAAAATTTCTAAATTCCGTTCGTAATAAAATATGAAAATAATTATTCTTGACAATTAAAATTTTAAATGTCGACGTTCGTTCACATGAACTTATAAAATAATAATTATGACGTCGAATCCACGATCGTCATACGTGTCGTAAAACTCGGGTTGTTACACAATGCTATCACATGAGGTCATACCATGCTTTATAAGTATTTCTTGTGCATACTTAGCTTCGTTTATAAAGATACCACGTGGGGATTGGTGGATCTGAATTCCTAAAAAGAATTTCAGCTCCCCCATCATAGACATTTCAAACTTGTTGTGCATTAGTTTTTCAAATCTTTTTGAAAGTTTTAGGTTCGTAGAACCAAAAATTATGTCATCAACGTAAATTTGCACAAGCAATATGTCTTCCCCTTTTTAGTAATGAACAGAGATGGATTAATAGAACCTTTTTGAGAATCCTTTGGATACCAGGAAGTTGGAGAGTTCATCGTACCATGCCCTTGGAGCTTGTTTGAGTCCATATAATGCCTTTTTGAGACGGTAGACTTTGTCAGGATGATGTGGGTCTACGAATCCATCTGGCTGGTTGACGTACACTTCTTCCTTCAGAGGACCGTTAAGAAATGTTATCTTGACTTCCATCTGGTATACTGGAAATGATTTGTGTGCAGCATACACAACGAATAACCGGACAACTTCCAATCGAGCGAATGGAGCAAATGACTCTTCGAAGTCGATTCCTTCCTGCTGGCTGTATCCCTTAGCTACAAGATGAGCTTTATTGCGAATTACATTATTCTCCTCATCACGTTTGTTTTTCTAGAGCCACTTCATGTTAATGACATTTTTACAGAGTGGTCTATCGACTAATTCCCATACATCTAATCGATCAAACTGGTGAAGTTCTTCTTGCATCACTTCAATCCATAAAGAATCAGGCATGGCTTCTTTGATGCTCTTCGGTTCGGTTCGACTCACGGTGAGTGTGAACATACACATCTCGCCATCTGTTTCTAGCTTACGTCTTGTTCTAATTGATTGAGAAGGATTTCCAATGACTTGTTCTAGCGAATGATCTTTTGTCCAATGATGTTCTGAAGGATGTCGTTGATAGAATGTATGCATGTTTGACGAGTCAACATATCGAGACGATGTCTCCCCTCGTTCTTGTACCGGTGTACTAAAGATGTTGATAAATTCCTCTTCTTCAACTTGTGCATATTCTTTATTGGTTTCTGCTTGAATAATGTTCTCATTGGCAGTGACAGTTGGTGCTTGAGTTGGTGCTTGACTTGTAGTTTCAGGTGTTGTTTAAATGTTCAATGGAGGTGTATCTGCAATAATGGTTGTTGAAGTAGATGGAGTTGTATGTTGTTGTTGACGTTGATTAGGTGCATCAGTAGCAGTTACAACGGAAGACTTTGACACAACTTGAGTAGTTCCATTGAGTAATTCATCGAACATCAGACTAAATAGCAAATCCAGCTCATTTGACGTTGTTACTGTCTCAGCTGCTTGAGGAACATTTTCTTGACTTTGGGGACTGGGACTTAAGCTGGCATGTTCAAGTGCCGTTGTCGGATATTATGGAACGGGGTCAGAAATGACATGATCTGACGCCATTTGAGGCAATTCTTCAAAGTTAACATGAATAGTTTCGACTATCACTTTTGTTCTCTTGTTATATACTCGGTACGCTTTTGACTGAGTGGAATACCCTACAAAAATACATGCATCACCTTTTTCCTTCATTTTGGCAAGATTTTCACCATCTCTGACGATGTAGAAAGAGAGCCAAAAATGTGAAAGCACTTAACAAACGGTTTCCGACCATTGATGATGTGGTAAGGTGTTTTCTCATGTCGAGGAATTACGAGTGAACGGTTTTGAGTAAAACATGATATGGCAATTGCTTCAGCCCAAAAGAACAAAGGAACTTTAGCGGCGCTTAGCATTGTTCGAGCAGCCTCAACAAGAGTATGGTTAAGTCTTTTGAAAATGCTATTTTGTTCAGGTGTTCGAGCAATTGACGTTTGGTGTTCAATCCCTTCTTGAGCAAAGTATGCATGAAGAGTTTTATTTAAAAATTCTATGCCTTTGTCAGTTCGAACTGTTCTTACTTGAGCATTTAGTCCTCTTTGAACAAGTTTGAGGAAACCGATGAGAACTTCTGGTGTTTCGTCTTTCGACCTCAAGAAGTGAGTCCAAGTATATCTTGAATAGTCATCAACAATTACCAATACATAGTTATTACCATTAAAGGTTTCTACCCTCATGTGACCGCATAAGTCCATGTGTATAATTTGTAAACGTCTCTTTGAGCTTGGGGTAGTTTTATCTTGAAAGACTTACGTTTTGCTTTCCCCAACTCACAAGAAGAACAAAGATGATCTCTGACAAATTTCAATTTGGGAAGGCCAGTCACAATATCATACTTCAAAAGCAAGTTGATGGTATCGAAGTTTAAATGTGAGAGACGACGATGCCATAACCATGCTTGTGATGATGAAGCTTTAGCCATTAAGCAAATTGGATTGGTAGTAGATGTGTCTTGAAGAGTGATGGAATACAAATTTATGCCACGAGAACCTGTGAGAAGATCATTTCCCTTCAAATCACGAATATAACATGTAGACTTCCAAAAAGCAACTTCCAAATCCGCATCACAGAATTGACCAACGGAGAATAAATTGTGATTCAGCCCTTCGACGTAATAAACCCTCTTGATAGTTACTTTCCCTTGAACCAGATTTCCATAACCAAGAATCGGTGCAATTTGATCATTTCCAAACTTCACCGTATCCAGAAAGTGCTCCACAAAATTACTTAGAAGCTTGAGATTTCCCGTCATGTGCTTTGAGCACCCAGAGTTGACGATGAATAAAATTATCTTTACGAGCTGCAAAATAATTAGAAGACGATGGAGTATTTGATACAGTGGATTTCCTAAGAGTCGTAGGTTACGAAATATTAGTAGTTCTAGATTTAGTTCCTAGATGCATACTAACATTTGGTTCAACATTCACTGTTCTAGACTTAGGTTTCCAGTTATATCCTGGTGGTGTGATCTTACAGTACCACCATCTACATGTCTTACTAATCCGCTCATATTGCTTCCTAATTGTGTTTCTAGGTTTTTGGTTAGTGGATTATGCAGCAACTGTTCTCTTAAGGGGTGTTGCAGCAGATTGGTTCACAGTTCGTTTGGGTTCTCTAGTACTAATAGGCACAACAGTTGGCTGTTTAGTCCTATAATTCACGCCATTAAGATAATGAAGAACACGCATATCACGATTGTCATTCAGCACACCTTTTCCATAAGTAACACAGATAAAGTTTACATTTGAGGTCTTAGCATTCAAACTGTCATTACACACAGTTACAAACGTTTTATTATTAGAAAACCTAAAATTCCTACGGCGGTCTTCTACTTGTTGTTTCTTCCCTTCACTATTGTTATGCATGACTCTAGCTTCCAATTGATTGCTCTTAAGCTATGGTCTGCTAACACTAGTAGTGGAAATTACTCCTGTAGAGAAAGACACGCGTTTGTTAGTTTTCCTAATGTCTTGAGGCAACTGTGGTGTTCTAGTTTGATTAGGCTTTGTGTGCACTTTATACATTCCTGGAGCAATCACATTTGTATTTTTTAAAATTGACTTCACATTCTGAGGCAAAATTTGTGTAGTGACTGGTTTTGAAAAATCATTGGACACATTAATTATGGTAACTGACTTTGACTTTGAAAAATCTGTCTTTGCATGAGAATCTGAAAAAGTAGTCGGTTTACCTAAAACTGACGGTCTTTGACTTTTAAAAGCATTCGGTTATCGAATAACCAATGGTTTTTCAAACTTAGTTTCCATAGATTTTCCTTTCATCTTTTCAATGAGTTTCTTCAACTCACTTATTGCAATTCCTTTGTCATGTAATTGAGCTTTCAAGTCTTGAATTTCAAAATTTTGTTCACGTTCTTTCAGAAATACTTTTGACTGATTTTCTTTAAAAGCTTTACCATTTTTTTTCTGTTCCTGACATTGTTGTAAAGCAAGTTCAAGATCGATAACATGTTGTTGAAGTGCTTCAAACTCTTTGACGTTATATTGAAAGCTCTTTTTCAAGACGTTCGCATTTGACAACTTGGTCCACGTAATCACATTGTAAATCAATGAATTCATCGAGAGTAGTATACACACCAAGTAGTAGCATTCATGTGATCAGCATAATAATATTCCCTGGAAAGTTGGTCGATTTCATTCAAAAACTGTGTTTTTTGAGTTTCCAGTTGAGATTTGAGAGAGTCTACTTCATGTTCAAGAGAATTAAAGTATCTCAAATCAGCAAGTATTTCCTCTTTCAAAGACAAGTGAAATTTTTGTAAATCAGCATTGATTCTTCGAATTTGGGGATAAAAATTTCCTTCAATTTTGTTTTGAATGAATGGATCTATGTGACCAAAATATGTTCTTTTAGCGATTGTTTGTTTGCAACATTCCACTCCATCAAAAATCATGACAACACTACTTTTAATTTGAAAAGTTCTTTTGAGCTTTTACACTTTTGATCCTACGAAATGGATTCACCCATCCGTTTTTTTAACAAAGTTGTTTTTTTTATTATAAGACTCTTTTGAATTTTTATTCTTGACAGGTGTATGACTCATTTTTACCTTTATGAAAAATATCTCTGTTCACACGACTTTTCATGTTGTGGAACAAATAAATCATAAAGATTATTCAAGTTTTTATAATCAAAAGGTTTGATTAAATCACTTAATTTTGATCGACTTTCTTGGGCAAGACGAATAATTTCGTCAGATTCAGGAGCTAACATTAAAGCAAGATTATCATTATAGCAACCTATATCATACAGACGAGGATTCGCTCTTTGAGCTTTCTTGAGGAACTCAGGTTTAACAAAACTCGTTTTACAATTACGATTAATCATATTCATCGTTTGAACTGATTGACCAGTTTTATATACAATATCATCCAAAACCTTTATTTTATTTTCCAAAGCAATGAATTTTTCAAGTTCTTTGTCTTCACGAGTTTTATGAAACTTCTTCCGAGCCTCTTTTTCTTGTGACATTATGGAGATGGTTTTTTGATGTGCAAAAAGCTCCTTTTTCATTTCTAAAATCGTTTGATTTAAATCATTTATCTTTCGAGTATATTCATTAAATGACTTTTGAGATTCTATTTTGTATGACACCAAATCACCTTTAGCTTTTGCACAATCAATTTCCACATTTGACGCATAATTCACATCATGATACCTATTAAGTTCAGCTTGGAACTTCTTAAGGTCTTTGAACATCAACTGATTAGTCTTTGACAGTTCCTTATTTGCTTCTTTGAAATGGTTATTTGATGATTCTAAACTTTTATTTTTGGTTTTGAAATCCTCAATTTCACCTTTCAATTTATCAATTAAAGTCTTGTTTGATGATTCCAAAAGCTTATTACACTTTTTGTTGTCATTAATTTCACATTTTAGTTTATCAATTAAAG